>JBBPPC010000119.1:0-40263 GCA_038091775.1 Leccinum olivaceopallidum | reverse complement strand
AGAGGATACTCGGTTGGATTTCAAGTAGCTCTAGCTTAAGGGAATACAAACGAGGAGACGAGTCTTTAAATACTACGAGATGGAAGGCGATAGAATCGCATGGAATAGAGGAGTCATCCGCAGCGAGAAATGAGTCAGAAGCTGCGGAATGCTATGCGTACAGTAAGCGACGACGTCACTATGAGTCAGAAGATGCGTCATCGAGATAGGGATCGGTCGGGTCAGAGATAGGGAAAAGTAGGAAAGGGATCGGAGAAAGGCGGACCATCAGTGATGTGGAAGATGCGAAATCACCCGAGGTCTATGGTACATTGTGAATAGGAAGTAGAGGCGATAGGCGAAAGAGAAAGAAAGGGAAAAGAGATACATAGAGACTCTTGGAGATAATCGTAACATTACCCCCGTTGTAGCCTTGGAGTCACCGACCCAAGCATCAATAGTCGTATCCTGGACAGGGATGTTCTCCTGTGGTATTGGCGACAGCTGCGTCGTCATAGGTATCTTCGCAGTCATAGTCGTATCCCGGCGAGGGAGGACGATCGTTGATGGGAGGGTATACAGGACGAGGGCGAGGACGACGAGAGGAGGTAGATCCTTGAGATCCTCGAAAAGGTCTGGCTAAACCTCGACCAGAGCGAGCGGAACGGTAGGAAGAACGAGAGGAGCGAGAAGAGGCGGAGGACGAGGAGGAAGCTGAAGGGGAAGGTTGCGGAGCACGACGTCTAAGAGGACAAGCTCCCTGAGGATGTCCAGGAGCACCCTTGAGACAGATGGGGCAGGTATAGTGTGGGCAGTCGACGCGAATATGACTGAGACGTCTGCAGGTGAAGCAAGCCTTCGGGTATAATCTGTGAGAGCGATCGACAGGAAGGTCGAGTTCTCTTGCAAGGCGGGCTTCTGCCGAGTTCATGGCTGCATCCTCTGCTCGGGTTAAAGGGAGGGAAGACGCCGATGGGGTCGACGCGATAGAGCGAGGTGGGGAGTGGTAAGCGGGGTCCATGTTCTCGATGTGTTCCTCTTCACTACCGGGTACCGAGACCGAATCGAAGACGGCCTCGATCTTGTCAATCTCTGCTTGGATCTCTTCAGGTCCGAAAGGAGGGGATGGGGAAGGGGTTGGTACGAGTGTGGGGATAACGTCTGCGGGGAATGGAAGGGTGGCGCGAGGGCTTACTGCTTCTACCTCGGCGGGGATGCATACATGGAGAGGGGGACGAGGAAGGCCAGGGGGAGAAGAGGGTGTTTGTGGTATAGTGGGAGGGGTGGAGTAGATCGTCATTTCAGCCAGAAAGCGATCGATATCGGTGACAAACTCAGTCATCCCGAGTTGATGCATGGCTGAGAGAAGGTGTTTTTCGGCAGCTCTCTGCGTGTTAGTGATCTGAATAGAGAGGAAAGCGGCTTGACTGTCTGCCGAGTTCCTGAGGTTGGAGGCGATAAGTCCGAGTCGCGAGGTATGGGTGAATGCGTTGTATAAGGAATGAAGGGGGGATTCGACATCAGCGTATGCATAGATGTCGTGTGTGTAGCGGGAATCCTGCAAGTAAACGCGGAGCCTGCGTAGATCCTCTGGGGAGGCATCATCAGTCCTTATCTTGCTAGCATAAAGAGGAACGTCGACGGTGTTAATGTGGTATATGTCGGAACGAGCGGGAAGGGGAGGGGAGTCAATACGCCAAGGAACGGCGGTTTCGTTATCTAAGTATTGGGGAGCGGGAGAAGGAGGAGGAGATTCGAGGTCAGCAGGACCCAGAGGCGTTCCGCCAAGAGGGCTAGGGAGACGACCTCGAGCCAGAGGACTGGTAGGAGAGGAAGAACTACGCGATGAAGGAGGGGGTGAAAGAGAGGAAACGGAAGAAATCGAGTCGGAAGGGACATAGCTAGACATTCTTTGGAAAAGTGGACGGTATTGGGTTTCTAATATGAGGAGAGTTAGGAGGGAAAAGCGGAGGGATGGAGTCTTTTATATGCTGAGAGGATTGTTTTTGCGTGTTTTAATTCTCGTTCTGGTATCCAGGTGTCTTCTTCGGCCGTGTATCCTTTCCATCGGATCAGATACATGCGGTTCCTGAGGGAACCTCTGTGACGTATGATGCGCAGTATTTCGAACTCCTCCTCGCCTTCGATAAGGTCAGGTGGTGGAGCAGGGAAGTTCGGGCCGTGTACGGGGTTTTCGCGATAGGGCGATAGAAGAGAGGCGTGAAACACGTTGTGGATGCTCCAAGTTTTGGGGAGGCGTAGCTGATAAGTGATGGGAGATAGGACCTGAGTGATGGTAAAAGGTCCTTCTCGTTTCGGAGCAAACTTCCGAGAGGTAAGGTTTCGTTTGAGGTTCTTGGCCTCGAGCCAGACTTTGTCTCCCTTCGAGAATGGAGTGAACCCTCTGCCATTTCTAGCGGACATAACCTGTCGAGCAAGTTCATGTGCTGCGAGGGCTTCGTCTCGAGCTGCAGAGAGGGTCTTGAGTCGGGATTCGATAGCGGGGAGATTAGAATCAGCGATAACGGTGGGAAGGGGACGGGGTTCGAAACCCATCATGAGGAAGAAGGGGGATTTTCCGGTTACAGAATGGGGGCGGTGATTGTGGGCGAACTCCGCTTGAGTGATCAGATCTGCCCATGTGGTGGGGTTGTCTCCACAAAGGATCCGGAGGTAGGTCTCGACCTCTTGGTTGACACGTTCAGTTTCTCCGTCCGTCTGAGGGTGGTAGGCTGTAGAGAGGGAGAGGTTGTATCCAAGGACCTTTCCGAGTTCTCTGGCGAAGGAGGATGCGAATTGCGGACCACGATCTGAGATGATTTTGTCGTAGAGTCCGAAGCGTTTGTATACTTTGTGGAAGAAAAGGGAAGCTATCCCTTCGGCGGTGATGGTTTTCTTAGTAGGGCAGAGAATTACCCCCTTCGTAAGCCCGTGGTCGACCACGACCAGTAAGGAATCAAAGCCGGAGGAGGAGGGAAGATCGGTGATAAGGTCGCAGGAGATCTGTTGGAAGGGACGCGAGGAGGTCGACTTGATCGGGGTGAGAGGGGGAACGGTGGGATGGGTGTTTGCTTTGCATTGTTGGCATAGTGAGCAACCTTCGACATATTTACGAACGAATTGAGCGAGACCAGGCCACCAGTATTCGGCAGCGACAAGTTGGCGGGTTTTCAGATAGCCGGGGTGGCCGGCGGAAGGATGATCATGGGAGCGAGCAACGATATCACGACGGAGGGTGTCGGAATCGGGGATGTAAACACGATTCTGGTAGGTGAGGACGCCGCCGTCGGTTTGCCAATCGGAGAGGCGGGAGCGAAAGGCGGGGGGAATGGTACCGTCGAGAGCTTGGAGGGCGTTACGGACGAGGGTGTCATTGCCAGAGGCAGAGGAGATAAGGTCGCGAAGCGTGGTGTCAATGACACGTACGAAAAGGGAAGGGGGAAGAAGAGTAACGTCTTCATTATCTGCATTAAGGGAGAGTTTGTCAGGACGGCGAGAGAGAGCGTCAGGACCAGCGAGCTGAGTCCCAGGGACATGGGTGATTTTAAGGTCGAAGTCGGCGAGATCGAGAAGCCAGCGGGCTTGGCGACGATTTAGGTGTTGGGGGCTGCGGAAGAAAGTAAGGTTCTTATGGTCGGTGAAGACTTGGACTGGGAAGGGGGAACCACGAAGGTATTGACGCCACGCCTTGAGGGCACGAATAACGGCAAGTAGTTCGCGATCATAGATATCGTAATTTCGTTCAGCGGGGATGAAGGACTGGGAGAGATAGGAGCAAGGGTGCCAATCGCCGTTAGAGTCGGTCTGAAGAAGGATGGCTCCGGTAGCATCACGAGAAGCATCCGTAGCGATTGCAAAGGGGGCGGAGAGATCGGGGAGGCGAAGGACCGGTTTGGATAGGAAAGCGTTTTTAAGTCGGTCAAAAGATGATTGACAAGCAGTGGTCCAGTCCCAGGGTTTCTCCTTCTTAGTGAGGTCGATGAGGGGACGGGCGATGTCGGAGTAGTGGTCGATGAATCGCCGATAGAAGTTAGCGAAGCCAAGAAATGAGCGAACTGTTTTGACGGTAGTAGGGGTTGGCCAAGAGGCGATTCCATCGAGTTTGACCGGATCCATGGCCAGGGTACCTGGTTTGACGATCATACCAAGGTATTCGACTTCTGCAGTGGCGAAGTTACATTTCTCTAGGCGAAGATGAAGGTCGAGTTCTTCCATTCGTTGGAGGATTCGTTTGGTATGTTTTGAGTGAGAGGCGTCGTCGGGGGAGAAGATCAGAAGATCGTCCATGTAGATAACGAGCCATCCTTCGGCGATCATGTCGCGGAAAGAATCATTCATGAATCGCTGAAAGGTGGAGGGAGAGTTGTTCATTCCGAAGAACATAACGGTGGGTTCGAAGAGGCCTTTATGAGTGATAAAAGCGCCTTTCCATTGGTCTCCTTCCTTGATGCGGACGTTGTTATAGCCCCAACGGACGTCGAACTTGGTGAAGACTTTAGCTCCTTTGAGCTTATCGATAAGATCGGAGACGAGGGGAAGGGGATATGCGTCGCGGGTGGTGTGGGAGTTAAGGTAGCGATAATCCTGGCAAGGACGTAGTTTGCCATCCTTTTTCTTTACGAAGAAAAAGGAGGAGGCCTGAGGGGATTTAGAGGGTCTGATCTTCCCGCTGCGGAGGTTTTCGTCGAGGAAGGCTTCCGTGGCTTTCTGTTCATCTGGTGAGAGAGGGTAGACTTTCCCGATCTTTGGTATGAAGGTATCGTCGAGTTGTATTGCATGGTCATAAGGGCGAGAGGGAGGGAGGCGAGATGAGGCTTCTTCGGAGAAAACCGAAGAGTAGGCGGCGTATTCTGGGGGAAGGGTGGCTTTCGGTTTAGCTTTCTCCGCTTCGATTGCGAGGTTGGTGGCGGTGGTGAGGCGGGCGACTAGGGGGGATCCCTTGGGAATAAAACGCGAACCACAGCGCATTACTCGACAGAGAACTTTGTTAATCGTAGCTCGCTCGAGAAATTGTGATTCAGTTTCGAAGCCAAGGAATCTATATAGTCTTTTATCTCGAATGGGATATACTTCGGTGTGCCGAGGAGTTTTGGTTTTCGGAGGAGTGTGATCGGATTTGTGGAAATGAGAATCGTGTCGTTTGAGATCTGCGACATGTAGGTGATATAGATCCACGGATTCGTCTACCGATTCTGGGATGGTAAGGGTTTGTCGTTCCCAATCGATGAGGGGGTTTGCTCCTTGGAGCCAGGGAAGTCCTAAGATCACATTTTCGTTTCCGCAATCCATGATGTGAAAGATTACTTTCTGAGTGATTTTCCCGATGTCTAGGAAGAGGGTGGTGGTGAAGAGGATGTCTCCTTTCCGATTAGTGGATTGGTCGACATTTCTGACTCGGATGGGAGTGGGGAGGCGGTCTCGAGGGAGGTTGTTCCTTCGGACGAAAGCCCAGTCGATGCAGGAGATTTCTGCACCACTGTCAATGAGAGCTGAGGTTTCGACGACTTTGAGTGAGTGCGAGGGTGTTACTAGAGAAATAGGGATCTTCATTGCTTTAGAGGAGGAAGATACTAGTACAGGTGCACATGTAGCGGTAGGAGAGCCTTGCGTCGAACGAGGTCTCCTTTTTAAAAATCCAGATTGAGTTTAACCCTTCCTACGACCTTTGCTTCATCGTCATCGTTTTCATCGTCATCCTCGATATCCTCCAGATCAGGCAGGTCTTCTTCGGCTTTAGCGACTTTCCTAGTCGTTTTCTTGAAGGAGGAGGCGTTGGTCGAGAACGTAGAGCAGGAGGTGGCGTTATGACCGGATTTCCTGCAGCGAAGACAAAGTCCTTCTTTGAAGCATCGTTCCCTTTCCGAGGGAGTAAGTTTGGGAATGCGAACATTGATTGCGTCCACATCCATGGCGTTAGGGTCTCGTTCTTTAGTGTGGTTGTTGGTCGGGGGAGAGGTGAAGGGGTTGGCGAAAGATCGCCCTTTGTGTTGTTGGGAGGTGAGGAAAGCACGACGTTGTTGGTCGTCGATCCTTTGGGCATGAGAGTACCATTTAGCGATGGTAGTAGGGACTTCTTCCATGAGATAGATCTTCCCGGATAAGGAAGGGGGAATACCCGAAGAGAAATAGTGGCAGAGGGTCGACTCGTCGGATACTTTGGAGACGGCGACGTTGCTCTGGAATTGAGCGATGTAAGAGGCAAGGGAGATGGAATATTTGCCAGGGGACTTCTCGATCATCCTCTGGGTGGTAAGCCAAGCGAGAGCATTGGCTGCGGAATTAGAGTGTTCGAAGGTCGCCTTGAATTCTTTAACGAAGTCAGCCCAAGTTCCGAGAGTGGTTCCACCATCGTCGAGGTGTTTCGCTGTAAAAGTGTCGGCCCAGGTGGCAGCAGTCCCTTCCTTCATATATGAGAGGGCGTAACAGATCTTCTGATCGTCAATCTTGTAGGTCTCCTTGTTGATGACCAGGTACCTCTGTATCTGTCGCAGCCAAGATAAGGCCTTACGATGATTGCCATCGTAGGGATCGGGAGGGGACATTCTGAATTCGACTGGTTTAGACATGATCGGGGAAGTTGATCGAGGGATAGGGTTCGGAGGTGGGGGATGAGCGAAGATGTTTCCGCTAGGTGTTCGAGGGGAGGGAGAAGGGGGAGTGGGTACTCGAGGGAGGACTAGGCTCGAAGAGAGCTGGTGAGCGAGTTCAGTGTCGAGGGTAAGGTCCTCTTCCTGTTCTTCGTAAGATAGGAGAGGAAGTTCAGTGTCAGTCTCGTCCTCGTCGCTGGAGCGTTGAGGAAGGACGTCTGGGGAGTCTGGGAAGTTTTCTGAGGTCGAAGGTTCTTCTCTCCACGAGGAGGTGGATAAAGAGTGCTGATGGGACGAGTGGGCTAAGGGGTTTCTAGGGATGGAGGGAGTGTTCCGCTCCGGTCTCTGGTAGGGGTTTCTTGAAGAAATGGTGGCGACGGATCACAACGATGGTGACCGTAGGAGGTAAGCTAGAGCTTTTGTTACAGCTGGCCCGGGTAGGGTCGGTTGTAGACTTGAATGCGAAGGCTAAGACGAAGAATAGGCCGAGCAGACTTAACGTCTGGCGAAGCCGAAGGACTAAGGGTTCTTTCGAGGAGGAACTCACGAAGAGTCTCGTCACTCGAAGACTAAGGCCAAGGTCACACCCGAGATGGGCAGAGGACTAAGGGACGAAGGACGAAGGCACTCGAGGTTGGCAGAGGATACTCGGTTGGATTTCAAGTAGCTCTAGCTTAAAGGAATACAAACGAGACGGAAGATCCTTAAATACTACGAGATGGAAGGCGATAGAATCGCGAGGAATGGAGGAGTCATCCGCAGCGAGGAATGAGTCAGAAACTGCGTAATGCTATGTTGTACAGTAAGCGATGATGTCACCATGAGTCAGAGGACGAGTCATCGAGATAGGAACAGGTCGGATCAGAGATAGGGAAAAGTAGGAAAAGGATCGGAGAAAGGCGGACCATCAGTGATGTGAAAGATGCGAAATCACCCGAGGTCTATGGTACATTGAGAACAGAAGGTAAAGGCGATAAGCGAAGGAAAACGAGAGGGAAAAGAGATACATAGAAAGCCTCGGAGACAATCGTAACACCGCCCGTGCCTCGCAAGACATCGGTACCCACTCCGACATCAGGAAGGGCTTGCACCATGGTAAACCCCCGCCCACCGGCAATCGAGTCTGCCACGTGTGTTCTAGCACAGCGCATGTAGCCAAGGAATGCCCCTGCTGCTACAACTGTGGTCGCCCCGGCCACATCGCCAGAGATTGTCCCCTCGCCGTGCGGTGTTACAACTGCAACGCCACTGGACACAAGGGTGCCTCATGCACCATACGGAAAGCGAACTCCGGTTCCCGAAAGAAGCCTCTTCGTGAGCGCTCATCGGTTACAACGGGGGCGCAATCCAAATCCCCAAAGCAGAAAGAGCCTCACGCCGACTCTTCCCTTCTCCTCGAGGCAGTCATGATGATGCGCCTCACCAAGAAACTCGAGGATGCTGAGAAGCGAATCGAGATACTCGAGAAGGAAGCCAAGGCTTCTAAAGCCGCCATGGGACGTCTTCCCACCATCATCTCCGACCACAACGCTTTGAAAAAGGCGTTCCCCCATCACTTCGAACCCCGACAACGTGCCCGCAAATCTAGGGCCACCAAGAAGACAACGCCACCTTCTGCCGCCACTCCCGCGGCCACTTCCGAGATTCCCCCGGTCGTCGAGACACCGACATCCCCCTCGACACCAAAGGCCACCCCTAACAAGGGGGTAGCACTTCCTCCGCCAACGCCGGACTCACCTCCTAACAAGGGGGTAGACCTCACACCACTCCCGCCGTCGCTCAGAGAAGTCCAACTACGAGCAAAGGTTTCAGCAATGGAACGCACCGAAACGGAACGGCCGAAGTTCAACAAGTTCTTCGCCAGCCCGAATACCGCGGACGCCGACATCGCCGCCCTCCACGCAGAAATCGAGAGCTTGGTCATCGCAAGAACGCCTCGACCTATCACACCTCACCCTCTCCCGCCTTCCCCCGCTCTTAGCAATCTGAGCTTGCTCGATACGCCGCGAGCTTCCTTTACGCCGCTTTAAATTGAGTTTCAATATTTCTCTCACGTGATCACTTACCAGAGCTCCAGAAACGTGTCCTCGACATGACATAAAACTGTCCAATGAACCGTCCAGCTTGAGTACTTCCCTGTCGGAAGGTTGATCCGCCGCTCGCATAAGATCTAGTGCACGTGTTAGCGAGAGGAGTCGAAAGACCACCATTGCGCACCGAGAATAGAGCGACTGGGTCCCTGAACCGATACATCTATTCGCGGACAGAAAGGTTCGTGGGTAGTATCCTCTTGTGGATGCACCCCTATTTTTGGAAACCCCCCCTCTCTTCGGAGAATCACGTGACTCCTCGCGAGAACTTTTTCTTTTTCTTTCTTTTTTTTGTTTGTTTTTCTATTTATCGAGTTCGCTGCGCCTCTTCGTGAGTGCCACGCTCATTTTTTTGGGTTTATTTTTTTTCGAGTCTGCGAGTTTCTTCTCTGTCCTCTCATGGAGGATGGATCGTCGCTCATCGAGTTCCGTCTCTTCGGGATTTGGTGGAATCCGGACGACGACCCCTAACAAGGGGGTAGAGAGAGAGAGAAGACGAGCGTAGCGAGACTTCGCGATCAATCTCCTCGCAGGTTAAAAAGAGTTTTAAAAAAAATTTCTTTATCGCCCTTTTTCTCTAGCGATCGTCTGGGTATCCGATCATAACAAGGGGGTAATGTTACGTTCCTCGTAGCTTAGCTAACCACTTAGCTAACCCTCTCGGTTCCCACACGGTTCGCTCCTTTATCTCCCCTTTTTTTCCTCGTTCTTCCTCCCTCGAGCGTTATCTTATCTAATCTAGACGCCTTACGCGCCTATCTTATCTTATCTTCCCTTCCTTCTTCTAGGTCACGTGACCTGACGTCATCTATGATGTCATTCCCAACACAATGTCATACCCTACGCCCTACTGACATCATCATCAGTCAGCACTTACGCGTACAGGTTAGGGCAGGCATTGTTACATGGTCCGTGCACCCGCTAGCTAGGTATATAAAGAGTAGCACTTGTACTTCGATACCTCAGTCTAGTATTTTTACCTCTTGTCTCATAGTTCCCCCCGAGCCCTCCCGTGGCTTGTGCGACTACTCGACAGAGTCTCTATCCGCCACTGCTCTACTCAAGACAAGTTGCCGCGACTCTACAGCGGTAAGCACCGAGCGCATACGATCTCGACGCTAACGGCTACGCCCTTATCGTTACCATCCTCCCGTCTTCGAGTCTCTTTATAGTTGTTTAGGTTTGCTAGGTCGTTCTAGCACTCTCCCAGAGTCGGTGCTTCACAGGTCCAACCCCTGTCCAACAACTGTCTGAGTCACTGCTAGTCTAGTTCCAGTCTGGTCCATTTTCCTGTGCTCCTGACACAGTCAGGATGCTTCATTTTTACTATTTTACTTTCATTTTAGTCTTGTTTACAGTTTGTTTAGGCTTCCTTTGTAGTTTTTTAGCTGTTTTGAGTGTTCTATAAACTATAAAAACCCTGTAGCTCATTACTACACAGTAGGTAGTTACTGTGATTTCTACCAAACTACCACACATTTTCACCATGCATGAACATCCTGCAAGTCATCTTGCACTTGTCCAGGAGTTGTCCTGACTTGTTTTTTATCATTCTGATGTTCCTGTCTGATTTCCTGCACTTCACACCAGTCATTGTGAGCTCAGAATCACTCAGGACCCCTTTTAATTTATTTGATTCTATGCTACCAACCACCTTCACTTGTCACCCCTGCTAATACAGCCTGTACAGGATCCTTTGGAATGAATCCCACCTTGCACACATCCTCAGCAGTCCATTTCTGCTCTCTACATTGCTTTCACTCCCAATAAGTGATTGATATCTCTGAGAGTGATTCTGAGTCTGAGACAGCTTCACAGCTCAGCTCAAGTTTTCTAGTCAGTTTTTTCAATGACAGTCTGATGGTTCATACACATGATTTAGATATACCATAAGCCAGGCCCATCTGACTACAACATCAACACAAAACTTGACATAATAGTCAAACATCTGCTGGTCTATTTACTTCTAGAAGTAGGTACATTCGATTAATGTGTTCTACACTATTCCCAAGTGATGATTGATGATCATCACATCAGAACTTGGAGGTTGTTTCTGCAGTAGAAACCAGTGAGCATATCAGATAGCAAATATATTGAATGTTGTGATGGTGTGGTACTGCCAGTGTGCCACTGGTACCATACAGTGGTGGTGGTGAACCAGTGAAAAACTAACAGTAAGCTTATTCAGCATACAAACAATCCACTCATGTGCACTCCTTGCCTAGCAGGCTTCAAGGCATGACTTTTCGAAATGTGTTTTCTCCATAGTTTTGAAAACAGCTGTAATTGCATTGGCTGAAATATTTCGTCAGTTGGGCCTGTGACGTGTGTGACGCGTGACAAACGAACCGAGTGAAATTGTGCAAATTTTGTGATCAGTGGCCTGTGGTGGGTTAGTCCAAAACCACCTCTGGACTTGCAAAGCGATCGCGTGTGCACACTTTGCACCAACTCTGTAGTCGAGTGTGGAGGTGTACGGTGACTCGCGAGTCGTCGGGAGGCTGGGAGCTCACGGACCGGCTTCCGGCATTGTTACTAAAAAGGCAAGTTCACCCACGCGACTGCCACGAGAGCCGAGAAGTGTCAAGCAACCACGCGAGCGTCGAGATCATCCACAACCCAAACAGACCGAGTCGACTTAATACCTCTCCATCCCCTCCCCGCATCTCCTCTCTTCCCACACCTCCCCTCCCCACCTGTTCTCCTATCAGGCGATCCGTTTTGATGCTCAATGCAGAGGAGTGTGCCCACGGTAGACGAAGGAGCGTCGACGTGGGAGGTTTAGCGCTCGCACTGGAGAACCAGGGTTTGGGACATGGTTGGGGCAGTTGGGACCAAGTACAGCAAGGAGAGACCCGGTGCGTTCGTTTTTTGTCAGCAAGATCCCCATCTTTATCCACCGTCCCAGATATGCCGAATTGCTCTACGAAATGTACATGCACACGCAGTCGACCGTCACTCACTGTGATACCGATCCGTACGCATGCCTCTGCCACTCGCTTTCTGCATCCTTGCTCAGTTTCACCTTCCAGCTCTCCGATTGAGATCCCTCCAGAAACCCGCAAACGCCTAATTCGTGGCCTTGATAGCTGGCACTTTGAACCTCACAAACTACCCGACGAAGAAGTCCTGTTCTGCGCGCAGATTCTGTTTGAGAGTTTGTTTCAGATCGAAAATATGCAATGCGACACGGGGGTTTCTCTCAGTCCGTTTCCATGTGCCTCGTTACGTTTCAGGCGCCACCTCATGCATTGCTGACACAGATGACATATCAATCTTCCTAAAGCACCTACGACGTTTATACTGCGGACAGAATTCTTATCACAACTTTCAACACGCCTTGGACGTCTTGCAGGCATGCCAGGCATTTCTGTGCGCTGCTGGCGCCGTTCCTCCAGCTTCCATCCTCTGCCGCAATGCCCCTCCGTGGCAACCGGATAAGAGACAGGACCGGCTGGTGTCCAGCCTTGAAAACATGGATCTCTTTGCACTATTTATCGCTGCTATCGGCCATGATGTCGGTCACCCAGGTTTTACTAACATGTTCATGGTCAGTCCACACGTATAACCTAAACTCTGACTCTTCGTTGACCCGCTCCCCAGAAAAATGCAGACGCACCTCTATCTGCCGTTTTCGACGGAAAATCAGCTCTGGAACACATGCACTACGCTATCCTCATCCAAGTGATGCGGCACCATGGTCTCGGTAGTCTGCTCGATCGACCAAACGGGGGACAAGTATTCCGAAAAACTCTTGCTGGTATCGTCCTCGCGACCGATATGAGCGTCCACTTTGAATTCATGAAGAATTTCGGGTGCCTCGTAGCCGGCAAGGACTGCTCTATGAGCCACCGCAAACTGTTATTGTGTCAGGCACTCATCAAGTGCGCGGATATCAGCAATCCCGTAGGTTCCCGCGACGGCCTCGGCCAAGTGTTTCACTTATTTGTGTTTCAGAGTCGACCACCGGGAGTATCGCACTATTGGGCGAATGCATTGATGGAAGAATGGAATAGCCAAGCGTCGCTGGAGAAGCTGTGGCAGCTACCGCCCTCAGTACAGCCTTCGGAAACTCCTATGGCTCAAGTCCGAGGGCAGATCTTCTTCATTAGCACGTTTGCAAAGCCCCTTCTGGATGTTACAGCGCAAGGGATCCCAGGTCAGAAAGAACCCCGCTTCATTCGACCATTTTGATGCTAACTGTATCCTCAGAAATGCAACAGTTCGCTGATCAATGTACCTCGAATCTCGCGATGTGGGAGGCTCGCCTCAAGTTGCCATCCACGAACGAGAGGCCTCCTTCGTCCCCCGAGAGGGCAACACCTACCCGATCGCCGGAAGACTTTCTGACATCTTTCCCCCTCACGCTTCCCACATTTGTCCTGAGTTATCAAGATGACCACCAGCCTGCTGGAGAGTGGCATACCTATTCACCCTCCTCGCCCTCGCCCTCCTCATCTTCGTCGTCCGAGGCAATACCCGACAATCTACTCGGAGACCAACTTTCTCCACCTGCATCACCCTCGCCATCCGTTGGTTCGACATCGTTCGTCCTAGCTCCCCGGTCCTCGTCATCCAGCCTTCGCACGAACTCTTCCACTAGTGGAGCCGCGGCGGCGATGCGTGCCGCCTATGAAGCTGGCGTACGCAAGAAGCGGAGTTTCTACAATCGGTACTCGTGGAGTGCGGACCTGAGCCCAGTATCTTCGACGGCGAACCTCCATGCGGTCCTTCCCAAGGCAATCATGGCCAATACCATGCCCGTCGATGCGCCGAGTTCGCCTTGCGTTGGCGTCGGCGTAGCTGGTTCACTCAAGGACAGGACATCTTGCGTAGTCGGCTCGGTTCAATGACAATGGTATGACGATCTCTGTATGTACGCATTGGGCGCATTGGGCGCATCGGACGTTGAGGATGACCGTGATTAACTTGGCCTCAGTCTATGATCGGAATTCGGAAGAATGTCGGGGCTATTTCTGTCTCTCTTTTTCTTTCATTCTTTTTTGAAGATTTAACTTAACCCAACGTAACCCTTTCTTTCATCTTGTGTGGCATCGAGACCATTCGGTTTTTCCTCTGTTGTTTTGCATAGCGATTTTGCGTATTTCCTTGGTTCAGCACTCCAATGTATCATTGTCAATGCTTTATGTAACGATGAAGTATCATGAGCACGACGGTCGCTTTCTCGATCCATCTGTAGTTTGAAACAAGAACACGATATCCAGTAATGGTACAAGATTGACGAATGCGAGTGAGAGGGGGACGTTCGTGATCAACCGGCTTTCCTCTCGATCTTCTCCAAAAACCCAAGGAGCGCCGCGATCACTTGTTCCGGCGCCTCCTGTTGTACCCAATGGCCCGCACCCTCGATCAGCACAACATCATCCTTCTGCATCCCAAAGAGATATTTCATCTTGTCAAAAGCTCCAGGCGTCTGATACACTCCCCAATCGCGCGCACCCGAGATGAAAGCCGCAGGAACGCAAGGCTTCCGCCCTGCGAGTGCGATAAGCTCATCCACCCGTTCCGATGGAGGTGGCGAGAGCGCAGATCGGTAATAATTCAGTCCGCCCTGGAAACCAGTGCGGGCGAACTCTGATGCATACACCCTGCCAGCCTTGGTATCTTCCAGGGGCCAGGTAAAACGAGGATGCTGGCTGGCATGGCGCTCGATTATCTGCCGCATGTTCTCGTGTGCTGGCATGACGTAGTACTGTGGAAGTGTAGCCAGATCACGGGCGATCGCGTCGATCGTCGGAGATGGGTTGGATGCAGAGGGGAGTGGATGTGTCGTGTTGCCTTCCCACGCACCACTCTTTATGTGATAGTAACCGCCAAGAAATTGGAAGAGATCTTCTTGACAATCTCCAAGCATGTCTGTATTCGCATCGCGTGTGGAGAAGTAAGCGGTATAGTGCTTCCGGGGTGGAGTGAGAGCCATGAGGGCCGTGCGAATGGCCTGCACGACCGTTGGTAGGGGCTGGTCCTTTGCACTTGGGGTATCAGCTGAGTCGCTGGGATTGAGGGGACGGAGAGGTTGTGGCCGTTCGATCCCAGCAAAAGGAGCGCTCATGAAGACGACGGAGCGGAAGATTTCTGGGTGAGCGATAACGCAGTGGCCAGCGATCGGGGATCCGAAATCGTGACCCACGAGCACGGCAACGGAGTCGTGTCCGAGGGCTTTGATAAGGGAACAAACGTCCTCGACGATGTTGAGGGGATGGAACGATTTGATTGTGTCGTCGAACTGTATCTGTTTGGGCGTCTCGTCGTGCTTTGCGACGGTGTGACCGTACCCTCGCAGATCCGGTGCAACGACATGACAGCCTCCACGGGCTGTCGCAAGTGGGCCAAGGACTTTACGCCATGAAAATGCAAGTTCTGG
The DNA here is from genome assembly GCA_038091775.1 of Leccinum olivaceopallidum. Classification (NCBI taxonomy): domain Eukaryota; kingdom Fungi; phylum Basidiomycota; class Agaricomycetes; order Boletales; family Boletaceae; genus Leccinum; species Leccinum olivaceopallidum. The sequence goes on along the minus strand of JBBPPC010000119.1, from coordinate 25,222 downwards.
AAAGCCGTGCAACAGAAGGACCAAGGGAAGCGAGACTGGCTCGCTTATGGCATCCGGGAACGCCTCAATGAAGTGGGTTCGTAAACTGTCTCGATCGTCAAGGGTTACGATACGTGAGCGCAATGTGCATTTCGGGTGAACCGGAATGGAGTCCTGTAAATGATGTAGATCCATGAGAGTACTGGTGGGCACACCTGCCACCAGAGTCGAGGACTGCGCAGTGTGGGGCTCGGGATTCGGAAACGGCCTGGCGCGAGTACAGTGGGAAAGCATCCGGTATTCGAATGCGGATATGTGAAACGAATGCCTTGTTAACGTTACATAAAGCGTGTGCATACTTATCTAACCGTCTTGTGGACACATAATTTAAGCGTAGATAGATCAAGTACGTACAGAAACAGGCAGGCCGTATCATAGAGCTAGTAGTTAGCTTTGGCCATGGTTCTGGACTGTGGACCCTTCCTCGTTGCCGACCAGTGTGCTCGGGATAAGGAGAGAAAGCTGGACTGGAGAACGTCAAACTTGATGGATTTATATCCCTCTGATTGTATCGGATGACAGATTCAGGAGGTGGGTCTCCACCGTGCAACGAGGCTGCCCTGAAGGCGTGATTCGTCTGTCCCGGATTGAGTGTATGATGGAACGAGGCACTGAACGTTGTGTAAAAGAAGGGTGCATTAACGGGGTTCTGGGCTGGTTAGCGAGACGGGGAGAAGATCCCCCGTGTGTGTGCTGTGGAGCTATGCAAGGCAATGCGGCCCACTTGAACTCCAAGCAAGCAAGCGGTGCCCAGGCGACGGGTGAACGCGATCAGCTAGGCAATCAAATTTGCTAAATCAGGAAAGCCTCACAACGCACGTTTGGATTTATTTGGCCCTCGACCCAGGATAGGACTACTTAAACTCGCTCCTTGTTCTTCTCCCATCTTCATCCCCTCCGTCGACGACTCCCTGATACGTCCTTATATCCCAAAGTACGTGCCCCCCACATCAGATAATCCGGCGGTTTCGTTTCACGCCCGCTCATTCGCCCCCTAGACCTTATCCTAGACCGTCGCAATGTGTGGAATCTTTGGTTACTGCAACTTCTTGAAGGACAAGGTACGCCGCCCTGCACTCTATATGCGCACAGCGTGTCCACCGTCGTATGTCTACGCATATATGCGCGTCGCGACATCCGGCGCATCACGCTATTGTTATGCGCCGCAGTTACTTTATCTGGTAGTCATTTCGGTGCCTAATGGAGATGTTTGTAGGATCGCAAGGAACTCCTCGAGATTCTTTGCAATGGACTTGCTCGTCAAGAGTATCGTGGTTATGACTCGGCTGGTCTCGGCATCGACGGCGACAAACCAGGCCAAATCGTGTATTTCAAGGAGGTCGGCAAGGTCGCTGGCTTGCGCAAGCGTATCGCCGAATCGGACATCGATACTTCAAAGGTCTTCACATCGCAAGTCTCCATTGCCCACACACGTTGGGCCACCCACGGACCACCCTCGACAATCAACTGTCACCCCATTCGCGCTGGTACCAGCGATGAATTCATTGTCGTCCACAACGGTATTGTTACCAACGCCGTTGCCCTCAGGGAGGTTCTGCAGAGACGCGGGTACAAGTTCGAGTCAGACACTGATACCGAAGCGGTCGCTATCCTCACGAAATACGTCTGGGACTCGCAGCCCGACAAACGCATTACGTTCATTTCATTGATCAAGACTGTCTTGAAGGAGCTGGAGGGCTCCTTTGCCTTTGTCTTCAAGTCCGTTCACTTCCCCAATGAGATCGTCACCGCTCGCCGTGGTTCTCCCCTGCTTATCGGTGTCAAGACCGATAAGAAACTCAAGGTTGACTTTGTCGATGTCGAGTTTGCTGGTACAGACGCCGACACCAAGGCTGTCGACAGTCGTAAGCGTAGTCGTCAATCTTACCATTGTCTTGAATGCTCACCGACACATAGTTCAACCTCCCACGTCCCCCACCTCTCGTCTGGCACCGCCTACCGTAGGCCCCAAGATCTCTCGCAGACAATCTCGGAACTTCATTTCCGATGATGGAACTCCTCAGCCCATCGAGTTCTTCATTGCTTCGGATGCGTCTGCCATTGTCGAGCACACTAAGCGTGTTCTTTACCTCGAAGACGATGACATTGCACGCATTGCTGATGGCCAACTCCATATCCACCGCCTCCGCCGCAATGAGGGCCAACCCGATACCCCTGCGACACGTAGCATCGAGACTCTGGAGATTGAGATTGCTGCGATCATGAAGGGCAAGTTTGATCACTTCATGCAGAAGGAGATTTACGAACAGCCGGAGTCTGTCGTGAACACCATGCGTGGACGTGTCAACTTCGACGAGTACAAGGTTATGCTCGGTGGCCTTCGATCTTACCTCCACATTATGCGTCGTGGCCGTCGCATCGTGTTTTGTGCTTGCGGTACAAGTTATCACTCTGCTTTGGCGACGCGTGCCATCTTCGAGGAATTGACGGAGATTCCTGTCAGCGTCGAACTGGCCTCTGATTTCTTGGATCGTAAAACGCCAATTTTCCGTGATGACGTCTGTATCTTCGTCAGCCAAAGTGGTGAGACAGCCGACAGCATTCTTGCTTTGAAGTACTGCCTTGAGCGCGGGGCCCTCTGTGTGGGTGTTGTCAACACTGTCGGTTCTACCATCTCTCGCGAAACGCACTGTGGTATTCACATCAACGCGGGTCCTGAAGTCGGTGTTGCATCAACGAAGGTACGATACGAATTGGTCATCTTGTTTGACCATCTCTCACTCGCTTCACAGGCGTATACTTCCCAGTACATTGCGTTGATGCTTATGGCACTGCAGTTGTCTGAAGACCGGATTTCTTTCACTCCCCGCCGCAATGCCATTATCGATGGTCTCCGAGCCCTTCCAGGTCAGATCAAGGCGGTACTTGCCCTTGACAACAGCCTTCGAGAACTTGCCACTGGGGTTCTTGCCAACTCCAGGAGTCTGTTGCTCATGGGTAGAGGTTACCAGTAAGTTCATGCCATCGTATCCTGATGGATCATGCTCAGATCAACCGTAGGCATGCCACTTGTTTGGAGGGAGCCCTGAAAATTAAGGAAATCAGCTACATGCACTCGGAGGGTATCCTCGCTGGTGAACTGAAGCACGGACCCCTGGCCCTGATCGACGAAAACATGCCTGTGATTATCATCATGACGCAGGATTCGTTATATCCCAAGGTTCAGTCAGCCTTTTCACAAATCACCGCTCGCAAAGCCCATCCCATCGTCGTATGCAACGACGGTGATGACGGCATCAAACAGGGTGTGAAAACTATCCGCGTACCCAAGACCGTGGACGTTTTGCAAGGGCTCTTGAACATTATCCCCTTGCAACTTCTCAGTTACCACTTGGCTATCAAGAATGGCTTCGATGTCGACTTCCCGAGGAACTTGTGAGTACAAGCACATTGTTTCATTGATGGTTTGCTAATAATCTGTCGTCCTCAGGGCTAAGTCTGTAACTACCGAGTAAACTGGAGGTAAATACCATTTTTACGCATAGCATCAACAATCCTATGGACTTTTACGCTCGCTACTGTAACAACGGACACGTTTTTGGTAGTGGATGATGGACGGTTTGGCATTGGATGAACGGTTTTTCTACTCTGGCTCGAAAAAAAGAAAATCCGTCGTCTCCCTTCTCGCTTTTCGTATTTTACGTACCGCGTGGCTTTTGTATACTGCACGTCTTCTTGTGCTAGTCATGAACTACTTATACCAGGCCCCTTGTACACCTGGTTGGCGTGTGTCACAATCAGAATGCGGTTACCCAACCCTTTCAAAGGCCTCTTTTGATTCAAGGCGTGTCTGGAATTGAGACACCAATGGCGCATAAATTATCCTTGGCCAAGGGAAATCCTCGCTCGTCTACTTCTCAAAACACGGGACCAGATGGATGAGGCGACTGTGACACAACACTTCAGGTTAAGTTCGACCTTCCTTACGTGCTGAACCTTTTTGCGCATCAGTGACAGCATCAGGTGCGTATACCATCGCCTGCTACTCCATAACCCACTAGACATGCGTCGACGGTAGTACGTGGACGCGTGCTCGACGCGGATGGATCTTCGTCATCGAGCGAGTAGTCCGCGTTCAACGGCCCTATCTGACACCGCCGCCTTGACGGTCCGTCTCCAACGCGTGGAGCATCAACACCGTCAAGGAACAGCGCAAGCGGGAAGTCGCACTACCGGAAGATACGAGAGCCCGCGTGCAGAGGCTCCCGCCCGTCATCGGGGAACAAGATCATATCGGGATCGTGCGAGAACATCGCTCTTGTTTATAGGCGCCATGAGCGAAGCGGAGGAGCGCGGACAAGGAACGCGGAGGGGGACGGAAGGACGCTGATGCCGAGGGGATCAAAGCGGATATCTCAGTAGATCTAAGTCAAAAACGTTGCGGGGAAAGAACTTCCCCGAAGATGTGGCATACTAGGACCGACTGACAATGGTTATTTGCACAAGTGAAACCGTCTTATAATAGAAGGAAACGTGGCCGTTCTCTTTCATGCTACTAGTCAGCTGGTGGATATGATAAAGATCGCAAAAAGTGCCTACATCCTCGCGTCATATGAAGAGCCTACATTATTTCCTTTCTCGTATCCCCCCAGCCTTCATCTTTTCCTCGTTCTCCTTCGCCCTCTCTCTTGCTGCTTGGTCTCTCAAGAGTTCACCTTCCCGCCTCCACTCTCTCCTCTCGAATGCATCATACTCCTCCTTTGTATCTATCCATCGTTCTTGGACGTCCTTCACGTTCCCTGCCATCGCCCCTGCTGCAGTCGTGAATAACGGGTAGAGATTTGGTCGAGCAGAAGCAGGTGCAGAACTTGAATCGATAGTGCCTTCGGGTGCATGAGCATCTTTCGGAGGGACGAAGATGTAACCAGTCGCCCGGTCGATGACGCGGGACAGGTGCACCATCGAATTCTTGTCCTTCATGTATGTATGTGAATAAGCAAGTCATGTCACAGAAGATAAGGCTCACCTCGACGGCGAGCGTTTCAAACCCGACAAGACTGTAATCTTCGATCACAGAAACCAGCGCCATGTTCAGCGCCGTGAAACGTGGCGAGGTCGCGTTCAAGGCGTTCTCTAGATAAGATAGATCTTGTACCTCGGTGTAGAAATCGAGATTAAAGTCTGAGCGCTTGTTAGCGCGTCCACACGACGCATTCGGGGACCACGTACCGAGATCGCCATACTGAGAGAGAATGTCAATTTTAGAGAGTACGTTGATATGAGGCAACTCGAGCTGGAGCATGGTGCGAAGGGAGAGGAGGAGGACAGACACGTACTTGGCGGGGTCGGTGACGTAGTGGGCATCACATAGATGAACGGCTGCCAGCTAACCACGGGATCGCAGCTCGCAAAGCAGTGGTATTGCAGACGTAATTACGCACCCTATATCCGACCTTGGACAGTTTCTGGATGATGTGCTTCAGAGACGGGTGAATTGTTCCCAGCTCGACTTGTCCGGGGATATCGAACAGGACGTAGGCGTCTGGCCCCAGTTCGTTCAATCTCACTTCCAGCCAGTCAAGATTTGCTTCAAGGTATTCCATGCAATAGAGCATGCCGCCATTGGGGCCCAGACCATGGGCGTCCATCACGTCTTGGAGGGTGATGAGCGATGCGATATCGATAGCACAGGGATATGGGATGTTATCATTGGCAGGGTCTAGGTTGACGATGGAGATGGGACGCCCGAGGGCGGTGAACAGCTGATACTTTCCATAGCAGTAGGTCGATTTTCCGCTTCCTGGTGCGCCGCAGACGATCTCGCCGAATGGCATGGCTGTGGACTCGGTCAGAGTGACCTTTCCTTTTTCACACATTTCCGATCTGAGTTCATCAAGTTGCTCAGATCACCCGGTGTCCCTTCGTATCTAAGAAAATCTGCAGGTCCATTTCTACCTGCAACATGTTCCAGGAAAGCTCGATGCGGAAACAACGATTCGGAGCATAGTTATAACCTTCAGGGGCTGAAACTCAACGTAGTTTGATTGTAACCACCAACATGATTAGTACGCGGAGTGTGAAATTTGAGGTCCGCTGCTACTTTGACCTTTGACCTCGACCAACACTTTTATTTCTTTTTCTCTGTCGCGCTATTTTCGATATCCCACCTACGTCTTCGCTTGTTGGAACAGTACAATGTCTCCTCCCAAGGGTCCCAGACAGAGAACCCCCTATACTGTAATGACCCTCCTTTCAAACACACGGCAGCATATTCATGGCGCGTTTCATAGCGTCTCCGAGGCTCAGATGGTGCTTGGCTTCATGACCGCGCACCCCTGTCCTCCGCAAAGGCAAACAACGCGATTGCTCCAGCAACAGCTTCAAATAATTCACTGAACACGAAGCTCGTCGTATCCAATCTTCATTATGAAATCACGCCTAAAGACTTGGTGGTGAGCCACTTGGTATTCTTTTTTTTCCATCGCTGATATACTCGAAGTCCATTTTTGGACAGATAGGCACGCTCGTTCGCGAGCCACTGATCAGGGTACGATGGTTCCGAATTCGAATGCATACAGTCACGTCGCCGTCCGGTCTCTGCTGTCGTGGTCCCTTTGCTGTGGACAAAGTTGGGGTTTCAATGACCGCTTTCGCTTCTGGCTCTTGAATAGGGATGAACTCCAAACTGAACCTGAGAAATCACCTTTTGCTTTTAAAGTACGATCGCAGCGGTCGCTCCTCTGGTGTTGCCATCATCACCTACGAAAAAACTGCGGAGGCGAGCCGCGCAAAGAATGATTTTGAAGGGAAACTCGCAAAAGGTTTGTGCGCCTGGTCTTGGTATTGCCTCTGGTGCATCGTTTTGACTTTGATCCTCAGGACAGCCACTGGAAATTGCCTTCGACACTGCTCCAGTTCGACGTCCCCGGTCTTCAAGCATGACGGGGGTATCGACTGCTTCATTGTTGAACAGAATTGAGCGACCTTCGCTTGCTGAGCGCCTGGAAAATGGCGAAGACTCAAAACAGTCGACGACGTATGTCTTTTTCTGCCTACTGCCGTAACGCATAGTCACGCTATATGCATGTAGCAGGAGAGGACCTATTCGAGGAGGACCTATTCGAGCAAGACCTCCCCGGTCTTCAGGAGGCGGAAGAGGCGGCGCTGCACCAAGGTCACAGGCTGGTCGACCGAGCCGCCCGAAAATTAAAACTGCAGAGGAATTGGATCGAGAATTGGATGTCTTTATGGCGGACGAGGGCAAGGACGCGCCTGCAGATCTAGAGTCGACCAAGGTCGCGGAGGTCGTTGCGGCAGCGCAGGATGTGGAAATGGCGTGAATGGTTCGAGATGTGATACACGTATTTATGTAGTTTATGGCATGGTTGTGCTTCGAGGCGCACGATGTGATCTTTCTATGCATCCCGTTTCATCTGCGCATGTATGACAGTGACGGTTTCTGACTCTGAATAATATCTTCACTCGGTTATTCATTGACCACAACATGCATCGGTGCTTAAAGATCGTCGAGGTACAACGTGCCATCTTCCGCGAAGTCCACCTCCAATTCAAAGGCTCGGCTACACTAGCCAGAATAGCGCGCACTTGTCGAGCTTTCAATAGCGCTGCCCTCGATGCGTTGTGGGAGATGTTGGATTCTTTCGTGTACCTCATCCAATGTCTTCCTCGGGATCTGTGGAAAATTGAATCCGACAGAAGGATGGTATGTCCTCGCTTTCTCCAGCGGCTATTCGGACTGATCCGGTCAGATATTCCAACGCCCCATGTCGCTAAGGGACTGGGATGTCTTCTTCAAATATTCCTCTCGTGTACGGACTTTGTTTCAGTCCGTCGGACCAGAAATCCTGACAAGGTGCTCGAGTCTGGGCGACGATGTCATTTTCGCGCTCTCCAATCCCCCAACTTACGGTCCTCTTCTCCCGTACTTGAAGGGGCTCTTTTGGGACAAACCAAATAGAAAGTACGCATCGCTCCTGCGTTTGCTGCTGACTCCTTCCCTCGCCACTCTCTCGCTTTCTTTTTGTGCACTGCGCTCCCCCGAGGTATCGATCCTGACTTGCATCGGTACCGTGTGTCCGTCGTTGAAGAGCCTCTGCATTGTCTCACACAAACCATTCGCCAACGTTCTTGATGCTAAAGGGGAGAAAATCCTGTCCGAGGCACTTCTGTACCTTAATTCATTGGAAACACTCGCGTGCCCCGCGCTCGACGAAGCCGCGATTGTCCACCTCTCCCACCTTCCTCGCTTGGTCGATCTCTCGATGGAGCTGCAGCTCGATTTTCAGCTAGAAAAAGTGAAACCACTTTTGGCACCGCCTGCGTTCGCGTCCCTGCTGTCGTTGACGCTGCATGCCAGCGCGCTCTCGACTCTGACGTCGCTCCTGGAACACATGCGCTTCAAGCCGCGCAGCATATCGTTTATCGTGGCCAGCACGCCGACCCCGGACGCGCTCCGTCTATTCTTCCTTGCACTGACGAGCGCCTGCGACCCCGAGCAGCTCTGTCGTATCTCGTTGACCACGTCCAGTGAACGGCAACACACTGACATACCTCAACAAGTCTCCCTGTCGACGTTCCAGTCCCTCCTCGCGCTGCCCAATATAGAGATGTTCGAGTTCGACGCGCCGTGCAACGTTGCCCTCGATGACGACGCGATGACGACCTTGACGAAACACTGGCCAAAGCTGACCGTGCTCTCGTTCAACGCGAAATCAGGCTGGGGCATCACATCGCGCGTGACTCCCCGGGGGCTTATCACGCTGCTCTGTGGCTGCGAGACGCTCTGCGAGTTTGCGCTAGCCGTCGACTTTTCCGAGGTCGACGGGCCGCATGTCGAGATTTCAGAGTCGCGCCCGGGGAAAGGGGATTTCAACATCCGTTGTTTGACTGCGAATTTCGTGACGTCGACCATCAACTTTCCGATCACGGTTGCTGCGTTTCTGAGCGACGTGTGTCCCGAGGTAGAGGCGGTGAAGTCGTCGTGGAGTCATAGCACGCTCGGGACGGATCCGGAGATGGAGCTGGATGCGGACGAGATGGACGTGTACCGGGAGAGGTGGGAGGAAGTGGAGAATTTGCTTCCTGCGTTCAGCGCGGTGAGGAGGCAGTCTATGGTGTGGGCGGATAGGAAGGCAAGGGAGGAGCTTAACGCGATGTGTTGAGGGTGCGGTGAGTGGCAGATGTGACGACCAGGGCAGGAGCTTCGCGATGAGCATTTCGAGACGAAGCAGACCTGGTGACATGAAGAGCATTATTAGACTCGCAGATGGACGTCTTGGGGGAGTGGTTTTCTGGCCACTGGGGCCCTCATCGTGCAACTCAGCATGCACTTTATTCCAGCGAGCGTTGGCGAACTTGTATGAATAAAACGAGGTGAATCATGAATGTCGACGTCAATTCTAACTTTGAGTCTGTCTTTCAGAACTGAAACCACGGCCGCAAGGCCGGCATGCATGTATGCGTTGTCAACTGGGACGTCGGTAGCAAAGGGCCACCTGTCAATGGGCTGACCAACATTCCGGCTGTGCCGAATGGCCGTTGGTTTATCAAACGCTAAATTGCTTGTGACACCAAGTACATACATACTCGGGACGGAATACATTGGCGACGCCATCGGCATTTTTTTGCATAGAACAAAGTCGCCACACGAGATAGCCGATGCGGCGGCTCGCATCGTCTTGCAAATCTCGGAGAATGGACGCCCATGATGTCATCGTGTAGCGTGAGCCGCGGATTTCAAAGGTCGATCAGTTGCCAGCACGCATGAACCGCATCTGGCAACTCCGTTGGGGTCGACTCCCGCGACGCTGACCCTCCGTCTGGCCGTTTATTCCCAGCCTCGTCGGAAATAAGCTTATCCTTCCACTCACTCTCTCGGCCAGACGGGCTTCTTCTGCCACTATCGTCTCCGAGCCTTCTGGTCCGGTTTCGCCCTTGTACTTTCACCTTCCCGTACTCAATTAGTTCATGTCCAACGAACAAGTGTAGACCCACTGGTTGTCAAGTCGCAGCATCGATATCCGACAGATCCTCGTTCCCTTTAGGCATGACGTTCGAATGGTGCACTTGCGTCGCCTGATCTCGGTCATATTGTCAACAAGCGTCACTTTGATCGGATCGAATGCCTGCTGGACAAGACCTCAGAAGATATCGCGTTTGGTGGGCAAACAGACGAGTCCAGGTTGCGTTGCGCTCATTACCATCAAGGGAGTGAAGGGCGACGACTCGTTGATGGACCGAGTAGGTCGATGATTAGAAGAAACGGTAGAATACTTACTGGACGGGACAGAGAACTGTTTGGTCCACCGTGACTGCTTCCGATAGTACTCATCGAGGACGTCGATGCAGCCATTGAATTCATCAGCAGCAGGTATGTCTTGCTGAGGTGCGCATGACCGTCGTTGTGATCGCATATACAGAGACCATCCACTCGCGTTGTACGTCTTCTCACTGGCAGACGCAAACTTCAAGAACAAAGGCAAGTAACCGACGCGTCGTGAGATTGACTATAGTCGTCCTAGGTTTCGACAATACGCAGAGTGGTTGAGCCATCGTCAATGACACGCTGGTTCACTGCGGAGGTAGTAGATGGTATTTTTCTCAAAGATTGTTTGTTCTGACGGGCCGGTTTCGCAGCCGAAGGCCTCCCATTCGGCGGTATTGGGCTGAGTGGATGTGAGTAGTATTCTTCCTTATGATTGTTGCGCTGAAGGGACTCGAGCATGAAATTGGCTTGGTTGACTATCACGGACGCAAGTTTAGCTTTGATTTGTTCACTCACCAGAGAGCCTCGCTCGACTCCCTGCCAGTGGTGCGCGTGAACGACACGAGATGTTTGTTTGGCTGACACGATGGAATACCATTCAGGGGTTTACGTTGCGCTAGGGTCAAGGTAGAGCATAAGCCCGGCCGTTGTGCCGATCAAGGAAGCTGCATTTTCCTCATCATTTCCTCGCATAGGTGAGGAAAGAATCCTGGCTGAGTGAATGTGTTTTCACGCGACTCCCACTCCGCCCAACGCCAAGTATAGATGCGATGCTAGACATAGTTGACATGAGGTTCGTCAATTCTTTATCTCAGTCGAGTCCGCGTCAATATCCAGAACGGGTTTTTCTGACACTGTAGATACCTTGGAAGAGACGTACAGCTGGCTCAGCACAATGTAATGCACCGGATGGAACACATGCAAAGCCACTCTAGTAGCAGACGCTACGATTTGACACTGGTCCATCAAATGGGTTTGGTAATTCATAGCCTTCGTTATGACTCCCTGTGTACATTTCAGGATCTTAGATTTGATGCCCCCATTGCAATGGTGCATGTTGTATCCTGTCACGATGATTCCGATGACTTACCTCGTGGTTTGCTGTGCCAGCCGATTGCCTGGAACACCTTGTGGAGCTTCAGTGTAGTATGTCATCAATTCTGAAGACGTACTATCAGGGACCAAAAACTACCATTCGTTCACTCACCATCTTGCCAGCAGAATCCATTTTAGCGCATGTGGTGCACATTCATACAGAGAACTTGTGTCAGGTTAATCACGAGGTAGCTTCCTGTGGGGTTCAAGTTACATAGAGTGAAAGGTTGTCACGAGGAAGTTGCCGACGTGAGCGCCGCTCTTAGAAGACTTTAAGATATACATATTAAAACATCTACATGCCACCGCCGATCTATATCTCCCCAAGCCAATCAGCTTTGTTCTGGTATTATCCTCCACCTCCGATTCAGCAAAACGGGCCACCGTGCGGCTAGTTTTAGCCGACAGTTGTACGCACTGGCTTCGAAGTGACGTGGCAGCAGAGGCGATATATATCAACTTGAAGGATTGCAAGGAGCACGTAGACGGGGTTCGGGTGGCGGCGCAGGTGGCTAACCCGCACCCGCACCCTCACTCCGTGTATCTGACTCGGAAAATCACGACGGCAGCGTGCAAGAGCAACTGCACAACACGTACGATCGTGCGCGTTGCGTGATCGCTTCTGCACGCTGGGAGGATGGGGATGAGGCGGGGGCAGACAGGTATTGTTGTTTTTATTGTCGTTTCAGCGTCGCGTCGCGTTGGGGAACCCCGCTGGCGTGCCATCGTCGTTGTGTCCGGCATCATCGACGTGTCTTGGTACCACACCGGGGCATGGCATTGCGTGGTCATTGTCGTGTCGCCCAGCCTTTGGGTCTGCGTAGTCGTCGCCGCGTCGTATCATGGCACGCCGTCCCGTTGTGGTGCCACGTCGTGTTGTCACCGCCGAGGATGGAGTTTGTTCGAGCCTCGATGCCGATTGTCCGCTCACCGGGTGCCTGGTTGTTACATAACATTTATATTACTTGCGCCCGACAAAACCCTGTACACTTACACCACCCATCCTGTTATTTATCATGTCCACCGAACTTGCATACACTCCTCTCGAAGAGATTGCCAAGGTCCGTTCATCTTGTTTCTAGCTCGGAGCCGTCATCATCATATCCCTTCCCAGGTCCATGCCGACTTGCGCAAGAGTTTCAGAGCTGGCAAGACCAAGCCCATCGCAGCTCGCAAGACGCAGATCCTCCAGCTCGGCTACCTCGTCCAGGACAACTATGATCGCTTTCAACAGGCCATGTCGCAGGACCTCGGTCGTCCTTCGCTCGAGAACGCCTTGTACGTTTCCGCAGGCTCATCGTCACACCAATGTCCACCTCACTGACTGCCACGTGTGTCCCCGTCGACTTGTCAATTCCGCAGCCTCGAGCTCAACTCGACCATCAGCGACTGTAAGATCGCCCACGACCGTGTAGCCACGTGGGCGCGCACCGAAAAGGCGTCTTTCAACCTCAGCTTTGCCGCGTTTAACCCGGTCATTCGAAAGGAACCCAAGGGCGTCATTCTCTCGATTACCCCGTTCAACTATCCGGTATGGTTGACCCTCTGTCCCATGGTACGCCTTTTTTCCCCGCGTACTCCTTCATCCCCGGTGTGACGTGGCGTGTTAGGTTGGCGCTATTGCAGCGGGTAATTGCTTCGTGCTCAAGCCATCTGAGTTGTCACCTGCGACCAGTGGGCTTATTGCTGAGCTTATTCCCAAGTATATGGATCCTGACGTCGTGCGAGTCGTTACGGGGGCTATTGCTGAGACGAGCAAGGTAATGCCTTTCATTGAGACCTTGAAGACGTGATTTACTTACCTGGTGACTCGCAGCTTTTGGAACTGCCCTGGGATCACAGTACGTGTCCCTTCTTCGCGTTGGAACTAGCGTCTAAACACAGTGGCAGTTTTGTACACTGGAAACGGGCGGGTGGCCAAGGTCGTGTGTGCAGCGGCTGCCCAGACGTTGTCGCCCGTCAGCCTCGAGGTAAGTCGGGGTATATGCGCGTTCCAGAGTATATCGTGACCGTTCGTTAGCTCGGGGGCAAGTCTCCCGTCGTCGTTGACCCTAAATGCGATCTCAAATTGGCGGCAAAACGAATCATGTGGGGCAAGTGCGCCAACGCAGGACAGACCTGTGTTGCGCCGGACTACATCCTCGTTCAGGAAGACACTCAGGACAAGGTCATCCAGGCGCTCAAAGAGGCGTAAGTCGCATGGTCGTATGTCCGCAATTTTTGTCGTTGATCGTCTTCTTCTTCCAGGCACGACGAGTTTTACCCGAATGGTGCCCTTGAATCGCCGGATATTAGTAGTATTGTCAACAAAAGGCACTTTGATCGCGTCAAGGGTTTGCTCGACAACACGGCTGGGACGATCGCGTTCGGCGGTCAAACAGACGAGTCCAGGTTATTCATTGCACCCACGGTCGTCAAGGGGGTGAAGGGTGACGACTCGTTGATGAGCGAGTAGGTCGATTGTTTGAGAATGCGATCGAATGCTAACAGGATGGGACAGGGAGTTGTTTGGTCCTCTGCTTCCTGTGGTACCTGTCAAGGACCTCGATGCGGCGATTGAATTCATCAACGACAGGTATGCATTGCCGAGTCGCATATACATAGTCGTCATCGTGATTTTGGCTGCAGAGACCATCCGCTCGCGCTGTACGTTTTCACGCAAGATGCCAAGTTCAAGAACAAAGGCAAGTAACCCGGTCGCGCCCGACGTGTCGTATGACTGACTAGCTATTTAGTTTTCGACAACACGCAGAGTGGTTCGGCCATCGCCAATGAAACGCTGGTTCATTGCGGCAGTGGGTAGTGGTTTTCTTGTCGACCGTGTTTGGTCTGACGGATTGGTTTTTCAGCTGACGGCCTCCCGGTCGGCGGTATTGGACCGAGTGGAAGTGAGTATCTCTCTGATTGGTGCGCTGACGGGGTCTCCAACACGAATTTGGTTTAGCTGGTAGTCACGGGCGCAAATTTTCCTTTGATCTGTTCACTCACCAGAGAGCTTCGCTCGACTCACCTTGGTGGTACGTATGAATGGTGTGGGGTGTGCTTAGTAGACTAACGCGGCAAAATGCTCAGGATTGACATGATACTGGGGTCAAGGTTTCCCCCTTACACCGTCAGTCCTTTGTTTTGGTTTTAGGATGTAGGCTGTAGTGATCATTTTCCCCTATCAGACGAAGAAAGAATCCTGGCTGAGGAACGTGCTTGGCGCTTCGCTCCCTCGGCGCCCTCTGCCTGCGCCTAGCCACAGCTCCGAGGACCAAAACAAAGTGAATTTCGTTTCTCCACAGCTTGAATGCAAACTTATTGAGCACAAAGTCTGGTGCAAGCAGGTAATCAGCATCAGTGGAGGCCACATGTGGATAATCTTGATCTCCTTGTTGGGGATCGTGGTCGCGTTGAGACAGGAAGAGCTGTCACATTGGTTGAAAGGTCTTGCCAACGCGTAGGCTGTTCGAATCATTGTGTATTTATCTATTATGCATATGAAACTTCCGTATTTTGATGGATGAGATGTGATCAATGCGTTAGGTCTCGTAATGGTCAAAGCGGTGTCCATTCCCCTCCCCTCTGGTCGAACGCGATGGTATTGACTCTAAGGCCTTCTCCACGACCTCGCCCTATCTTCTTCCGATTCGGATGTGTGTGAGCCCCGTGAAGACGTTCTGCCGTGCTTCTGGGTATGTACATGCCACGCCTGCGCTTTGCGCTGTTTGCGCGTCTGCAAGACCTCGGGTGCGGTCGCGCGCAAATGGGCGTCCATATGTTCCTCGGAGAGCTTGGACAAGGGGGAGGACGAGAGGAGGAGGAGCTCTGCGGGGGAGTATACGCCTGAGGGCACTATGATCACGTGGTGACGTCAGCGATCGAAATTGGACAAGCCGCAGAGATACGTACGTGGACGGTGCATGCGCATGGGCGAGGAAGATGGCGAGATGGAAATGCTCGTTGAAGGGGAGGGCGAGGGTTCCCGAGAGGAACTAGATGTGTACGAGCCCGGAGAGCGTCTGTGTACTGGAACGTACAGCGCGGAAGAGGTAGAAGCGCGAGAGGGGATTGGGATCGGAGAAGACATGCTGGTGAATGTTAATGGGGTGAATCATGGTCAGCTCTCCAATTTATATGTGCTACGAGGTGCAGTGGAGAGGACAAAGCTGGTGTGGCCGAGAATGTTCTGTGCCGTACTCGGACATTCACACAAGCTGACGTGAGCGGTGATGCCATTCGTGTCATACTATAACTAATCCACGTATCAAAGCACAAAAGTCTCAGGCGTCAACAAAAGTCTTGACATTATCTAACCATCTCACGTATTCCTGTACAATAAAAATCAGCCGCAGTGCCTCCAACAGCACGCCATCCATACGCACCTTTTGTTCCTTGTATTCCGAGTACTCGGGAATGAATGTCGCAAGGCTCTCGTTTACGCCCCGCTCGTTCAACCACTTTTCAAACTCTTCCTGAACAACCACGTCCAACGTGTCAAATTGTGGACCAATGTACAGCCCACGCCGTTTCCAGTCCGCTTCCGCAGTCAGTTCGGTGCCGAGCGCCCCGTCAGGGTAGAACGAGATGTTGTCCACGAGGAAAGCCCCCTCTTGACACATCGTGTCGACGTTGAGCGATCCCTTGGCGTTATTCTGTGCCCAACCCGCTCGTCACCGCAACGTCACCCTCAAACATGAAACAAGACCGACCTTCGTGACCGCAAACGACACCCGCGTGGGATATGACTGACTCCGGTCCTCTTCCGCACTGTCCTCGTCCTGGGTAAACTCGGACTCTTCCTCCGCGTTTTGCATGTCCGCAATCGAGAACATGACGCGGATGCTGTGAGTTGCACGTCCGTGAGTCTCGGCGCGCGCCACTCCAATAAAGCGCACACCCACTTTTCGTTACCAAACTTGCGCGTGAACGTGACCTCGTCATTGCCCTCCACGTCCTCGATCTGTAACACGACCGCTCCGTGAGCACAACGAGAACGAGGGCAAAAGGGGGAGTATAGGTGAAACTGACCGTCCACACGCCCTGCGCCTTGAACGCCTGTAAAAACTCGGGCTCCTCCGTCGACACGCTCTCCTTCTCGTACTTGAGCTCCTCGGCCAGCTTTTGTGAAAAGAGGACGTCCGCTAATGGGGGCGTTGCGTCAGCCATCAGTGGCCTCACTATCAAACCAAGCGAAGACGTACAGGAACCCTCTGAGAATCGGCTGGGGGTGGTCGAAAACGTTCTCGCCGACAACGTCATACGGGGAACAGCCCGAGCGGCGAGACTCAGCGACCGACTACCTCGCAGTGCTTGGCGCACAACGGTCCGAGAAGACGCGCAAGCAAGCTGGCGAAGAGCAAGAGAAGCCGACATCTTGATTTTTAAAAGTTGGACGAGAAGTGAAAAGTAACACTTTTAGGTGTTTTATGTGTACGCCAAAATTTAATTGACTTGTTTGGCAAAAGCTTGTGAACCAAACAGACGTCGCTCAAATTGGAAAGAAGGTCCGTTCGTTGTTCATGTCCGCCACAACTCAGACTCAGGGATGGTAGGTTCAACGCAAGTCTTTATGGAACACGCTACGGCCCCAAGACACGGTCCTCATAAACGGAGGTATATGGAATAACCAGTCATCTTACAGGGATCGCACAACCGACCTGACCAACATTCCAGGATTCTTCATTTTTACTTTGCACAACTCGGCCTGGACATCCTTCAAGCACGAAGAAAAATGTCAAACACATCAGGTTGTTCCTGTCAAGAACCTACATAATAAATAACACCTACTCGATTTTGACACGTACAACAAGACAGCATCTACAGAAAGCGGAAAGCATAGCTCAAGATCAAGAATTCCATCCAAGCGGAGGGTGACACGTGGAGATGAGGAAAGAGGCAAGAAATAACTGGGCAAAGAAAGAAGTTCTAACTACATGCTCGATTTGTAATTGAATGGTAGTCTGCGAACATCGCGCAGCTGTTTGACCAATAAGACGATCCCAAAAGATCACATTGCACTGCACCTTGGGTAGGACCAGGTTAAAGGTCAAAGAGAACTCGAATGACTTTGAGATTTTGATATCTCGTAGAGCCGTCAGAATATCTTCAATTCAAATCAAGCATTTAGAAAAGCAGCGGCAAATCAATGTCAGAGAATCATAGATGACAGAAGAGAACATCGAACATGGAGTAGACAAAACAAAACTGACAAGGAAAAAGTGGTGAGGCATGTTTGTTGACACAGCAAATCATTAGTCGTCACGTTCGGCAGGGCTGTTCGCCGGGTCGGAAGCTCGGTCACTCCCTCCAGCTGTACCGCCAGAGGTCGGGCTCTCTTGCACAACTGCAACTGGAACTGCAGCTGCCTTTCGCCTCTTGGTCTTGGTTTCACCCTTACTGGCACGAGATCGCTTTTTTCCAGATGCAGTCGCACCATTAGTCTGTCCCGTAGCTCCCGCAGATTGACCCACATTCTTCGACGCATCAGCGGGATCAATAGTAGTTACCGGAGCCCCGTTTAGAGGTGGAGGATATGCGCCTGGAGGGACTGAGGCGTAGTGGTGGAAAAAGCCGGGAGGCGCTATCGGATAATATGAAATCATAGGAGGAGGCTGGCTCGTGCCGTTGGCTCCGCCTTCTGGAGCCTGACCCTCGTGTCCGGGAGGTACGAAGCCTGGCGGCGGCGGATAAAAGTAGGGATAGAACCCTTCCGGAGGCGGCGGATAGTGGGGCATCGGCTGGACGGGTGGAGAGGGCTGATTGCCAGCCGTGGGCTGCGGGGTTTCATTTGTTCCTTGCCATTCAGACTCGCCATTCTCTGCTGACGACGTTTGCCCAAATAAGCACACTGGCTGACAACGATCAGAAATACACACCGACAAAAGAAGTTTCTTCTGCCGAGTTAGAGTTCTTGCTCTTGCGCTTGTACGGGCCACGTTTTATCCCTTTCTGGCGCTCCTTGCGAACGCCGTCCATGCAGGTGTTCTGAATACCGTACTTGACGCAACGCTCACATGGACGGTGTTCGTTGCAGCGTTTGCATGCGTTGGCACAATTGGTACACTTGAAAAAATCGTCAAAGATACGAGATACGTGATCAGAACTAGCTACTGACCGCCATCTTGACCTGCCTACGCTTGGCACGCGGCCCATTGGTAGTGGCAGGCGTAGATTGAGGATACTGCGTAAAATCTATTTTTGATGTGAGGGAACGTGCATGAGCAGCGAAAAAAAAATAACCCACTCTGTCCAGGAGGAGGGGGCGGATAAGGGATCACCATTCCAGGCGCCGCTGGAAACGGTATCATGTATTGCGGTCCAGGAGGCGCGCCGCTGGGGTTTTCGCCATGGTTCGAGTCGGGAGGTTGAGCATAATAAATGGGGTACCCAGGAGGATAGGCGGCGCCCAGCGGCTGAGCGTACGGAGGCATAGCGGGCGGATATGGTTGCTCTTGAGCGACTGGGCCAGCATTCTTAGCCTGATCGTTAACCATTGTGTATGGCAACACAAGAAATGACCGGTGTTGAACACAAATTATCTTCGACTTGCGTAAGCAGATAGGCGCGGACCAACGACACGAAAAACATGTTGGAAAGGACGTCAGTACCGCAGAAGAACATCACGACAAGATGGTCAGACGAGCGTAGGTACGACAGGAGAGGAGAACAAGTAGAGGGGTAACTCACTCCGCTCGAAATTGCTGGGTTTTCCGATCCGTCGCCGCTCAGAACTAGCACTTTCCGCACTCTTGGTAACCTCGTTTCGTATTCGGCAGTCTAGCAAAGACTGTAATTTCCTGAAAGTTTAGCGGCAGCAACGGTTAAGACCACGTTCGAAGGTGTGCGGGTGCAGTGGTAACTGTGCAAGTGAGGAAGGTTGCACGTGCGAAATAAACCTTAAGCCGCGCTTTTGGGAATGGGCCGTGCGCGCTAACCGGCCATCTGGTCAACGTGGTCGACGACGACGACAACATACATTTTGGACGCGTAGGTCACTCTCGAAATATGTGCCATAATTATCGCCATTGACGCTTCGCCTGCTTCTAGCTTTGCCACATGATATCCCTTTCTCCGCCCCAACCACGTCCAGCTCCGCTCGAACGCACCTCCCAACTGAGCATCTTCAGCTTGGATTCGTCCTTTGTCCTCGACCATGCATCGATATCTCGGGCCCTGTCTGCTCCAGCATTTTTTTTTTGCCCAGGGACGACACTTCTCGTACTCCCACCTATCCGCGAATCAAAATACCGATGTGCTGGCGTTGCTGGAGAACTACAGCGCATCTTATTTTTCTCCTGAATCTTCCTCGCATGGCCCGTCCTATTTCCCTCTCAACTGCGTTCTTTCCGTCACTTCCAATGGTCCCTTTAGGAATGATGCAGGATTGGCGGTAACTAGACGAGATAGGCCATCATATCGCTCCGATCTTCCTGCTGACACACGTCACGAGATCGCCGTCCTCCTTGTGCTATTCGATCGAGCACGCTCCCTTGGTGAGTTTATCCACCGCCATACCCCCTTGTTCGTCACCCGTCAATACCGAAAGCAGCGCCAAAAAGCTGTGAAAAGGAATGTATCGGTATGTACTCATTTTTGAGCGCTTATGGCATATCTATGGTGAGCATTGTTTACGGGCATCTTCTTTACGTGTCAGGCTTCTATTTAAGTCTATATTTGGGTGCTTCGATTCTTGCTACACGATTTGACCGTTCACCGAAATTTGTGCTGCGTGCTTGTTCGTATGACAACCAGGGCAGCATGCAGCTGATGGTAGACGAACAAACGCCGAGCGTCTCACCATTTTGCGTGATCCAGTCGTGACTGATTCAGCGCCTACAGTAACGAGAAGCTGAAATGCGCTCGTACCAAGCGATCAAGGAAGCGGGTGAGTTTTGGATGTCATTGTATCGCATTTTGGGACCACCAAACTTTTTTTTTTCGTTTTCCGTGCGTTCTACCAACTGCAGAACATGACCAGCTAGGTCGCTTCCCGCTAGGTCTGGGACACGAAGTAAGACCCGATATTCTATTTTTGTTTTTAGGATGGCGTTTGATCGGAAATAGAAGACACCGTCCTGGCCCAATGACTCAGTTTCGTCTTCGCGTCGGTGGTCGCTGCTGATTAAGTTACTCAGCGAAGCAACCGTTCTCCTGCACAACCCAGTTCTGGCTTGTGAAACGCAACTGTATGAGCTTGTGCTAAAGTTCACCCAATGATCGTCGACTATCTGATCTGAGCATGTGTCATGCAAGGTGTTTTCATGCTTACCGGTCCTTTTGCGAAAGATAGGCCACTTGGAGATACTAATTGCACAAGCTGTACTGGAAAGCACGCCACATCTTTCCTGTGTTGATAAGTCGATAAGCAGAGCGCTACAGATAAAATTTGAAACGTCACAGGCACCAGTCCAGCGGGACTCCCGCTGCGGGAGTCCTTGCGTGTTCTCACAATGAAACGGATTGGGCCGGAGTGGTAGACGCTCCGCGAGTGTCGACAGGCTAAGCCGGCTGATTCAATGTACATTCAAACGAACAAATGACCTGTAGTCAGTGGGCTTCTGAGCAGCAGCCTCGTATCGCGAACATCACGGATCATACACTTTGAGTCATCATAGTGGGTACGCACAGGCATTCGATAACGACATTTTGATGCACTTTCTCTTGAATTCGGTTCCATCAGCCAATCGTTATTATTGGGCGTGTTAAATAGATGCCTTGCTGAGTAATTGATAAGCAACAACTGTTTAACATGGACGCTCACTGAGTCAGTACTCAGGCTTCACTCTCACTAAGCAAAGTCATGAATAATGTTCCGACCAGCTTTGATGGCCTCCGTTGAGTCTCACCAGTCTGATATAAAAAGACGACAGAACTGGACTTTCATGGAACTTCACCCTACTCGCTATATTCCCTCGACACGATGTTCTCTGTAACGAACAAACCCGCGCCCGGTATATCTTACTTCACTCCAGCACAAGTACCCGCTGCTGGCACTGCATATGACCCGCAGCCGGACGGAAAACCGATACCAAAGTTGTTCCAGCCCATCAAAATCAGAGGAACCACGTTCCATAACCGCGTCTTCGTAAGTGCTTTCGTCCAGTCCCGCGTGGTCCAGCGGCCAACGGTAACCAACTATATAGCTATCTCCACTCTGTCAATATTCTGCCGAAGACGGTCATTTCACCGCTTGGCACCTAGCTCACCGTGAGTTACGGTCTCCGCTTTATGTGAACAAGGCCAGAGGTTGACACGTGCCCAGTCGGCGGCATCTTTACTCGGGGACCGGGCCTATCCATCATCGAGGCTACAGCCGTTGCACCCGAAGGACGGATCACTCCAGAAGACGTTGGCTTATGGAACGATAGCCAGACCGAGTCCCTCCGCAAGATCGTCGAGTTCGCCCATTCTCAAAATCAGAAAGTCGGTATTCAACTTGCACATGCTGGTCGCAAGGCATCCACAGTCGTTCCGTGGTTGCAACCTGGATTGGCGGCTACAGAGAACGTCGGAGGATGGCCCGATAACGTGTGGTCACCCTCGGCCGTACCGTTCAACGAGGACTTTCCCGTGCCGAAGGAACTTTCCACAGCCCAGATCAACGAAGTCGTGGTTGCGTTTGCCGAGGCTGCGAAACGTGCGCTAAAGGCTGGCGTCGATGTGATCGAGATACACAATGCGCACGGATACTTGTTGTTCAGTTTCTTGAGTCCTCAGACGAACAAGCGCACGGACGAGTACGGTGGTAGCTTTGAAAATCGCATTCGCTTGACTCTGCAAGTGGTCGATACCATTCGTGACATCATCCCGGATGATATGCCATTGTTCCTCAGGTACGTGACATATCCTTTGGTAACTTACTGGTCATCGAACTCATGAGCCTCAGGATATCTGCAACGGAGTGGTTAGAAGAAGCTCTCGCGGATGAGCCCTCTTGGCGACTTGAAGACACTGTTAGGCTTGCAACAATACTCGCGGAGCGTGGCGTCGATTTCCTGGATGTCTCTACTGGCGGAAACCACCCCAAAGCCATCATGAAGGGCGGGACAGCCTATCAAGCACCGTTTGCACACGCCGTAAAGCAAGCTGTCGGTGACAAGGTCGTAGTGGGGTGTGTTGGGTCGATCACAAGCGGTGTGGTTGCCGAAAAGGTGTTGGAAAACGGGCAAGCCGACGTTGTTCTCGTGGGTCGATACTTCCAGAAGAACCCTGCTGCAGTATGGTCGTAAGTTGTTGAGGTCTATTGGCTTGATCTTCGCTGACAAAGACATTAAATGCTAGATTTGCTTCCGATCTGGGGGTAGCGATAAAGATTGCGAACCAGATTGAATGGGGCTTTACTGGTCGTGGTGGAGCTAAGAAGAAAATAGATTGGTAGGATATATACCTGGGTATGGGTCGAAAAGTAGACAAGATGATATTTAGACAACGATATCCCACTGAATGCGGATTTCTAGTGAGGAAGATTAACATTGCGGACAAACCATTGACGTGTAGATAAACTCTCGACGGGCGCGAATAACCCACACCTACGTAAGGACGATCAACTCGTTTGCTCACCTCATTTCATGCAGTAGTTCAGCATGGTTCTCGAGGGACAGTTGCTTTTCCTATAAAATCCAGATAAACAATACGGGATATGCTGAACTGGACAAAACATCCTGTGTGAAAACATCAATTCTACCCTTGCAAACAATGAGTTGTAAGACGGGAGGCGGCACAGGAAAGAAAGGAGGACATACGGTGGTGAATTGGGTAGGCACCAAGTTGACACTGGAAATACCGACTCCCGGCAAAGAACATCCATGGACGGCCGAGCAATAATCATATCCACGCCAAGTCGGCCAGGTGGACTTCTGGGAGTGGTGTTTTGACGGTGACAATCGAGGCATTGAAGCAAGGTGTTATAAACAATAGCACGATCGCATCCCGTTCATAGGCAGCACTGTCACATTGCCCGAAAGACAAAGATATTGCTCACTTACTGCAGTCACGATGGGCGTACGTGCGAGCCGAAACAGAAAGCGATACATACCCATCCTACACATTGATCAATGCTTTCCTCGTATGGTTGGACGACCCGGACAAGCGGCTGCCTGGACCGATGAAACGCACCGAGTTAAACACACCAAAGTCTCGTTCGGAGTCGTACACTGTAACCGAGAATGATTTACCCGGTGGAGTGGAACCTTCAGCGGTTAGAGTCCAAGTCGGATGAAATCACAATCGAGCGAGCCAGTGGCTGACGGTACAGCTATATCTGCTAACATGCCAGCCAGAAGGTTTTCACTACAGTAGTCGACTTCGTGCTCTGTCTAGCTGATGCCCTGCGCCTGTATTGCTTTCGGTATGGTATTCTTGGAATGCCCAATTAGCTGCTCCCGGCTCACCAGGTACCCAGAGTATATTGTTCGACAATATCGGTTCTATATTCATGTGGACGTCGGCTGCCTTCTAGGTGTAGGCACCGTCAATCTTGCCTTTCCCCTCGTCTGGATGTTCCCTCTACTAGTCGGTGCAGTATCAGTATCTGCGACATATGCCTGTGTGTGGTATGCGAAATCAGAGACCACGTACTGACGAGTCGTGCCCAGGGTCTTACCATCCGAGCAATTTTTCGGTGGAACCACAGGATGATGGGAGAACCACTGGCAGGTATAAGTTCGGCGTGTAGCCGGCGCTTAATTGAAATAGGGACGGTTAGTACGTTGTACGGGCTTGTTCCGACATCGATATCCGTCGCCTCGTTGGCCGTTGTATATCCAGTGACGCCTTGGCCTGGACGGGGAGCCATCCACTCGACCATTGACGTAATCGTCTACGTCCCAACACACGAGTGGCATTCGAGTTTATCTCAGATTACCAGTGTTGAATTGCGGCGCTGGACGACCGTGACGATCGCGTTCATAGTCTTCTTGCTTCTCGGAATAACCGAAGATGTGAAAAGGATGTATAGCGCACCATTCCGAAGCGTTGTCAAGCAAACGTTCTCCACCAATCGGACGAGGGTACGAACTCGTTCATTTCGAGTTCGATTCCAATGCCCGTATTCATCATGGTCTGTCAATCAGCCGTGGAGCTGTATTGAAGCAAGAAATTGATTGGGGTACGGACCGCCAGGAAGGTAACAACCCATGAAGCGTTTCTCGTACTTTAATAAATGGTTTACGCTATCTTCAGCTGCCCGAACATCTCGTTTCAAAATTTCATTACCAGCAGAAAACGGCGCGAGGCAAGTTGACCAGAAGGTCGTGGCTTGACTGCTAAATCACGACCGGATTCGAAGCTAGAATGGTTCAAACTGGTTTACCCATCACCCGGCCTGGTGCAGCATACACGGGGCATTCATCGTACTCGCGCTACGAAAACGATGGTCGTCCTGCCTGCATATCTTGAAGCAGGTCATCACAGCTCTTGGGTCGGGACTCGGGTTCCGTTGAAAATTTACACCCCACACCTTGTGCTTTCACAGCGCATCGTTTATTTCATGCGATTCTTCCCGTGTAGTCAAGGATGAAAGCTGTTGGGTTCAAGACATAGCAGGTACAAAATGAAACGCTAGCTGTATACTCACTCAGTCATTCTGAGTTTGTTTCTTGAGAAGTTTTGTGATCGATGAACTGTATGTCCGATGTGAGGATGTATCAATCCGTGCTCAAAAAAGACACGTCGTAGGAATGTTCAACTGCACCTGTACAAGTTCTTTTGAGACAACACTTACAACAACAGTTTGCCATATTCAGGCGGCGCCGACATGGATAACGCGCCGATAACGTTCCATTTTGAGCCACTTCTCAAGAACTTCTCTCTTACTTATGCTGTGTACGTCGAAGAGTGGATGATACAGCGTCCTCTCAC
>JBBPPC010000118.1:0-40497 GCA_038091775.1 Leccinum olivaceopallidum | reverse complement strand
TTAGAGTCAGTAGATTTAATACATACCAAGGAAAATATTATCTAAGTACTGGTGTACTTGGGTGACTATCATTCCTCTGGCATGATTACTTCAGTTACTTCAGTATGGTCAAGAGGTGGCATTTTGATGCTTAGACTATCAGAGTTGTACCAACAAATATATCACTGCTATAATAAAGTAAGATCTGATTATCAGGGGATATCAGTAGTTGCAAGGGGGCATCAGAGAGTTTAAATATGAACATATCATCTCATGCTGGTATTAGTCGGTGAATGATTATAATTACCTATCAATCCTTTTGCATGATTATTTCTACACAGTTGCAAGGTGGTGTCTTGATGCTCAAACTGTCAGAATGTTACAATCAAATATATAGTTGCTATGATAAGGAAAATGTCAGATCAAGGAATGTAAATAGCTGCCATGCCAGTGGGTGCAATGGCTTTCAAAGCTAGATGATATAAACAAATATTAAATCATATTTTTAACTGCTGTTGCCAACCTGGCAATCTCATACAGCACGCCATTGGTAGTTAAGGAGCTCCAGCCCGCACGGGATCTCACATTTCCAATATGGATAACTACCACCCATATGCTAGAATAGATACATACTAGTACTCTTCCAACTGTTTCGTCGTCACATCGTCGTATCGGGGAGGGGGGGAGGCATCATTTCACCGTTGTCACATGGCGTCCTAGGTATGGGTACACGCACAAGTCGGGGTATGGGTATCAGACGGGTACTATGGGTGACCCGTAACCCGCGGCAACTACTCGTGCCTCGCCTCCGAGTTCTATCGCTGTCATCTCCCTGCTGTGGTGTCACCATCATCACCGTGTTGCCGTGGTCTCCCATCTCCCTCGTTATCGTGTCGCCATCACGTCGCCATCCGACTCATCTCCCGCCTCCCTCGCCATGTCCTCCTCGCGCTTGTGTGCAAACACAACGCACCATGCGAGCGCAGTGCTCATCCACACCCTTGCCTCGCCTTTGCCTCCCTGTTGTGGCGTCGTTGCGTCGTTGCGTCGTTGTCGAGTTGTCGCATCGCGCCCGAGTCGCGTCGTCATTGTTGTCGTTGTTGTCGCCGTCGCCGTCGTCGCTGTCGTTGTGTCGTCGGCATGTCGTCGGAGCGTCGTTGCTGCATCACCAGTTGGCGGTGCATCAGCGTTATGTCGAGTTGTCGCGTGAGGAGGGTGGATGGTGTGGATGAGCGCGTCATCAACGCGCTGAATTGTTGCGCGAGGGAGGGAGGATTGTCAGGGTGGTGTGGATGAGGACAAAGACGAAGCGTACTCACCGCGGTCTCCGAGCCACCGTGATACTCGGATCTGCAACTTGCTATCAGGTAGAAATTGCGCTGGGGAAACCATGTACTACCAACATGACAGCAGGGGATCCACAGCCGATCGGCTGACGATAATTTGCGGCCCATTTCAAGTTGGACAACTGCGAGCGAGCGCCGATTGGATCAGGTACATAAATAACATCGACATTCAAGACGCTACCTTCTCGGTTCTCCACTCCCTGCCTGGACGTAAGTCCAAAGGTGACTGATCTTGACATCTACTCAAATTCCGATGTTTTTCAGGAAATACCGAAACAAGCACTGGCAATATGAGTTGGTCATCTTATCCCGCTGCATTATGGGGTATGCTGTCTAACTTAACTTTTAGCCGACGAACGAAATAGAAAGCAGATTCGAATCGATGTCGATATTGAGGACTCCAAGTCCTTGCGCGGTAACCAGCCAGGCGAAACCGAGGGGATGAAGGAGAGTAAGCCTGGAATAAAAGATATTCTGGATGAGCTCGTGCGCGAGATGAGAGATCTCGAAGAGGAAGTGTCGAGAATTTACGGAGACACAGTTCTGGTAGTGACCACTTTTTGTGGAGACGCAACCCCGACAGCAGTCACTGGAGGGCGAAACCGTGGCAGGGGGTGTAGTTTATGCTGTTCCAGGGTACACGACAGGTAGAACACTAAAAGAACGCCTCCGTTTGCTATCGAGCTCAGGTCGTCGTTGACGCTCGCACTCTGGATTCTGGAAGCCGAGACGCGATGCAGGTTAGGGTAAGTACGAAGCACGAAGCACGAAGCACGAAGCACGAAGCAGATAACATACCTATCACCTTAGGCCCCGTCCAATCAGAGTCAGTAGAATAACCGCACGGCTTCGTCCGCACAAGGTATGACAACAGGTACAGTGTCATTCAAGCGTCCGCCCAACTGGAGACATGGAAATCCGCGCGTAGAGACTGGGATGCGATGGCGTGGTCTATAACGTTCACATCAGCACGCGGTGTATAGTCGGATCAAATGAATCAGTCACCTCGACAACCCAAAACCATCGGATGACTGGAATTTGTACGATATGCCGAGAGCGCATTTGGTCGATCGTCGCATCGCCGGCGCACCCGCAGAGTAACTAGTCTCCTTCGCTCATGAGCCAGGATGCAAAGTTACCGTTGCTTTCGAAGCGTTTCTTTGCTAATTTAAAGATCACTGGCATTCTCGCGTCAGTACATATCACCTCACGGAAATAGCAAAAAGAAAAGAAAAGCAAAAGTGCAAATGAGGACGAGGACTCACCTCGCAGACGAAACACATCCCAACGCTACTTGCTCTCCAACGCTTCAACGACTACTACGCCGTCTCTGATACTCTTCTTGCAGTTCGCTCCCGCCGTCTTTTGCGCGCACGGGCGAGTTGAACACTGCGAAAGACGGTGACTTTGTCGACGGCGATGTTGGCTTCAGTGACTTCTGAGGTATTGATGCGAACGCTCTGTCGCTGACCCCAAACTTGATCGCCGTCAAAGGGAAGCGAGACACGAACCGAGGTCTGCAAAGAGCGTGGCTGATGCAGATCGAAGATCGTTTAGCGATACCGCGTCAGAAGGGGTGGTTGAAGAACTCGGACCCACGCCTGTGGTTCCATATTACAAGGACTCGGCGAGAGGAGGGAAAGCGTGGGAACTATTACTCAAGCGTCACTCGTGACTGTCACACTCTGGGCCAGGACTGGGTTCGCGAATCCCGTTAGTTTTGGTTTAGGTATGTAACTTAGGGCCAAAGTATAGAGGAAGAATCAAGTAAATGAAGGATAACAATCTCCCGGCAAACAAGAATGACCCACGACAACTGCGACAACAAGAATCACAAAAACTCACCACGCCGGGTGCAAGCTGCATATGCCCGCTTAAATCGACCTCGGTACTGCTAGCACAGTAGTAGCCCACGCCGCTCCTAGTGCACGTTACCATATGCGCTCATGCCACGATGAAGCTGTCGTTGCCGTTCGGCGTCAGGGCTCCTTGGATCCCGTTCCCTGTCATTGCGTAATTTAACCAGCGGGCGGAATCGGACAAGGATACACGTACATGTCATGCTGTCGCGCCACGAATGGGGCAAAAGAGAAGCACAGAAAAGACAAAAAAATCCTTCCGCCGAGGGGGAAGGCACCGTCGTAAGCATGCGACCCCTTGGTGAATTTATCCAACAACCGGACATTGTCATGCGCGACCACAAGGATTCAAATGTCGAGTCTGTACTTCTAAAGGCGCTCGTTGAATGTACTCTGCCAACCTAAACAGATCGGTAGATTATTGGCACGGCAAGATGCCACCGTTGTCTACAGACGCGGACGATGGCGCGTTTGGTGACGAGAGCCTTCCGGAGGGCGGGTTGGAACTTCTTGACCAAAGTGGGACTGAAAATGCTGGTGTTGTCGTAGATGGTCGATGAGGGTCCCTGGGACATGGGACATGAGTAGCATGATGAGAAATGCAGAGCCAGAGTTCGGGAGGGTGAGGAGTCGATGTGCGTTTGTCCACAGTGGGAGAAGTCGAGGGCCTCTTTCGACAGCGTAGGTTAGTGCACCGATCACGAGCCTTGCTGTTACATAGATTGGGCTATGATGTTGTTCCAGTTTTACCTCACACCCTCTCTCGAGTTCCAATGCAAAGACACCCTTCTTACCCAATAGAAATCAAGACGCTCGTTACGCGCATCCGATGGACAAAGCGTAGTCGCATGAAAATAGGCCCTGCCTTTGGGTTCGCTACCTAGGCTTAAACTGGACGAAACTCGCAGGGGATAGAGCTGAAAAATCGTAGATGAGACGGCAGCTTTGCGTGACGGAACGGGGTCCAAGTTGTAACGATTTCGCGGTTGGAGCTATCGATCGTCGGAGGTATGATTCAAGGTATGGCATCGCAGCGGACGCTTTTCCTGGGTAGAGGAAGAAGTTGGGGTGACTGTAGTAGTTGATGTCATAACCAGCCATGATGGGGGCCGAAGTGTGCACAACTTGAATTACCGTAGGATCATGATGGGATGCAAACGTGGATGAAGAGAGAGGATGAAGGCGGCCGCGGCCCGCCCAAGTAGACGATCTATCGGACATACACCAACGAACACCGTGACCTTCATGCTAGCGTATTCGGATTGGAAGGGTTTGTTGTACGTCTTCGTGTTTTCGTTACATCGGAAACCAAGCACTCATACAACTTGACCCGTCTTTCGATTGTGTGATTAGGATATAGGCACAATCAGTATATTTCCGCACAAATTATGTAACAGAAGCAGAGACAACCACGATGATCGCCCATTAAATTACCTTGAGCACTCCTGGAATCCTGTGGTGATGTTTCATCGTCAGTCGTAGCGAAAAAAAAAAAAAAAAGTACTCGAACCAAGTATATTGTCACTTCGGGGCGACCTACGCTTTACCGTGACCTCCGAAGAACTTCGGTGCTGGTGTGACTTCGGATAATCGGATAATTACCTGAAGAAAATTCTAGGAACTCTACAAGCTCTTCCGACCAGGCTGCGTCACTCGTGGTACAGCGTTAGTAAAGTGAGGCGAACGGGATTCATAAACCTCTTACCTATCGACTCGTTCTTCGTAACCTGCTGAGTGATGTGCCTATAGAAGATGTCCGTTCGATGGAACGTTGGCTGCTCATCAACGAACAGTGTGAAAATGACAGTTGGCTTCAGGTGCGTCCAATCTCCGGCTGAGAGATTGAAGGCGCCTCGGCTAATGTAAAATCTATACGCAGTGCCGCAACGGATGCTACGACCGCGCAGAGCGCTTCTTTTTGTCTATCCTTTGGCGCATACTACCAAGGGAGAAGGTGCACCCCATCGAGCTTGGTACGCAAAAGCGAAGAGAAGAAATAAATCGGTGCGCATACTAGATAAAGCTCTCCAGTGTCCTGTGGGCGCCACATCAAACGCGTGCTGAAGCAGTCATCCCGCCTGAGCACCCCCCAAACAACTTTTCCCCCTTGACCCAATCGAGATCGACGGGAAACAAGAAAGAAAAAAAAAGACGCTATATTCCAACGTAACGTCGGCGCGTACCGGATAGACTTAGCGGGGTCGCATAAAAGTCGGCGCCCCCTCGGGTTCGCTGCTCGGGTTCACGGATATGGCTGGGTAGACCAGCTGCAGGATCGTGGATGCGGTGGCGTCAGGGAACGGGGAGGGGTCTTGAAGCGATTTGACGGTTGGAGCTATTGCTTGGGCTGGAACTTGAGCGACGGTGTGGAGGTTCCGTTGGCCGTTGGAAAAGTATGCGATGTTGAATGCAGAGATCTCCATCATCCGCAGGGGTGCAGCCTATAGGGTGCGACTGCTCCAAGAGGATGGTGGGATTTTGGGTACTGTTGCAGGTGCAATTGCGGTTACGCGACGCTGGTTGGAGGTGGTGCTACGCTGATGGTGATCGTCTCGAAAGCGGTTGCGACTGCGGTTATGCATGTAGTTGAGGCAGGAGGTGAGGCAAACTATGAAGAAAAGGGAGAGCAAGATGACGAGATGACGGATGGAGGGTAAGAGACAGTGGCGGCACTCGATAAACCGTCGAGTTGAGAGGACCTGATGTCGATATGTTCCAAAAGGAAAGTCAAAGCGACAGATACATTGGAGTTGATGAAAAGTCTTCAGGCTGTTGTGCTGGGTGAGCGGCTGCGAGGATAGACTAGCATCAGTTGCATGTTGCGTCAAGTTAGATGAAATCCGGTGTTGGTTCGACATAGCTGGAGCTGCAAGGATTCCGCATGCGACCTGCGCTAGGCAATACGGAACAAGATAAACATCATTTTGATTTATTAATAGGACCACACACAACCCAGTATTCCACGGTCACCAGCGGTCTTGAGTAGGTGAGCAATGCATTGCGAAATCGTGGTTCACCGCCTGCAGGTTGATAACCATGCTTCAATGGTGTGGCAAAGGATTTCAGGAAATGCATACATCAACTTGTGGTCTGACCTGCTGCGGCAATACTGCCAGTTCAATGTTGTCGGGGTGGACCAAGGTCGTTGTGGTCACCGAGGGTGTTTGGAGGGTGTAGCACCAAACAAGAGGATTACATAACCTGCGCGGTGTCGCTGTCACCCAAGTTTCACATTAATGTCACTCTCATCTTTGTACGGACTCCCGTGATGATCATTGATCTCAAACATAGTTACGCTGCCCCTTTTGCTGGCTTCGCTGCTTTGGCAAGAAGACGTACCAGCTCGCACGTCTCGAAGACTGA
This sequence comes from Leccinum olivaceopallidum, assembly GCA_038091775.1. Taxonomy (NCBI): domain Eukaryota; kingdom Fungi; phylum Basidiomycota; class Agaricomycetes; order Boletales; family Boletaceae; genus Leccinum; species Leccinum olivaceopallidum. Next base: position 33,950 of record JBBPPC010000118.1, on the reverse strand, counting down.
CATTTCAACTGCGACGCCAACATGCAGCCATGAACTCCTTGCGTGTTGTCTTCGACGTCGAATAATCAAGTATCTCCATACTTTATTCGCGCAGCGCATATGCCCGCATGGAAAGGGCTGAGTTATTTTTGTATCACAATGCGCATTCTAATGAAGAGGGGCACGTCAACATCGAACAAAAATAACAAACTCAGGCAACTAGCCAAATCAACCGATCGGGGGGCTTAGAGACGACCTTCCCCTTCAGCGATCGATATGAAATCCGCCAACCTGTGCACGATGACCGTCCGCGCGATCTCATCGATCTCGTCCAGCAAGACAGTCGGAAGACTATTGTCTCCGTTCGGGAACGCGTTCACGTTCGAGCACTCGGTCCACTCAACGACGTCGACGGGTGCGTGGATCGCTTCCTTGACCTCCTCGCGGTTGAAATAAATAGGCGAGTGTCTCTGCGAGATGGATTCACAGTCACGTTCGCGATCCGTATGAGAAAGCGCAAGCACGCAGCAGACCCGCCGGGAAACCGAGGACGTCCCACAATATCGGATACTAATATATATATGTGAGCGAAATCAGTTTCCTCAGTTCGGTTTATCATGCTCATGTTACTCACCGTATCACAGATTCGATAAATCTCAAACACCGGGTTGGTGATCAACGCGGTGTTGAAGACGTCAGTTCACACGTCGCATCCATCCGCGAATTCGACGGAGTTTCCCGGGAGAGGAAGGAGCCCGTTTGGTGGGTACGTCGCGTACGTGGAAAAGTAGTTCGAGTAGTTGCGTGGGGCGGCTGTCTGGTGGAGGTAATTTGAGGTAGCTCTGGCTGAACGAGAGGTAAGCGTGATTAGGCAACGAGTTCGAGCGACGCAACGAGAACCGAGACGATCTCACTTGAAGGAAAACAAGCCCTCGTATTTGTGTAGAAGTTCACAGCAGGGATCTCTTCTTGTACGACGTCTGACGAAAGTGACGCTGGTAGATATCGCTTAGCATATACGATCTGGGAAAACTGGTGTACCCACGATCACTAATTCAGATTCTTTGAAGCGAAAGACCCAGCCTCAGGAGGTCCGGGTTCACGTAGATGTAGTTCACAGTGTCTAATGCAGACGGTGAGTCTTGATTGGGGTGCAGACTCATCCGTGCAACTCATAAGGAACGTAGGTGCCGGCATACTGAATAAAATTAAACGGCTCTTGAGCAACCCAACAAAGCCAAGAAAAAAAAAAGGAAAAAGGCACTCACACTTTCGCTCGTGAGCCAGAACTCCTTTCCCTTCAGTTTGGAATACCTTCCCTTAGGTTGGAGCCTAACTAAACGTTACGATGCGACCTCGACCATTCCCTTAAAGTTCGCATTGAAACAAAGAAACATCGAAGACGTTGGAAATCACCTTGACGTCTCTCATCCCAAATCTGCAACTACGGAAAACATTGGACTGCCGGACAAATTGCACGCACACCTCCCGCGCATTGTTGCATAAATCCGACAAGCTGCATTCTCGACATCCGGTGTCCCCCTTGCGAAAAACCGGTGCCGACGGGCTGCTCGACCCAGAGAACAGACGAGACATTGGTTCACCTGTGTTCATTCACCATCGAGAGGGGCTAGGCAGCGACGTTGAGCATTATAATCTAGGTTATGATTGGGACCGAAAATAAACCCTCGAGAGAACATCCAAAACCGCCGTTCGTCTTAAAATCGAGTTCGAGTTCATCCCTGCTTGGTATAGTGGTCATCGAAGCTCCCTTCCGACCTGAGAGGGAAGAACCAGAAGAAGAGCTACACACCCAGAATCAATAACCCGTATGATAGGCAAACGATACATAGCTATACCTGATGCAACTCGTCGGAGTTGTTACTGATGGGCAGCAGATCAACCCAACTGAGGTATCGTAGTATGTTTTTGCGCCGCCTCTCGTGTGAGAATGTCGAGTCAGCGGGATCGCTGGGTCCTTCATAAAGGTCCAAAGGCGTTGTATCTGGGCAATAGAATCCGTAGTCGAACCGGAGTACTGCCAGCACATGAGTAAACCGGCGGTTGGGATGCTAAACGCTGAGAATAAATTCTTGCATGTGATCTCCCGGGCTACTCGTTTCTCGAGGCCGAGCTTCAGACCGCCCAAGCGACGACGAAGATGTTGGAAACCGAGCGTGCGCGGATGCGGCAGACCGAGGTGCGACAAGCGGATCTGACCAACCGAATGAACGCCGAGACACGGCGTCGGGAAGAGGAAATCTCGCAACTTGAGTACGCACTGGCTGCGTCGCGCAAGAACGAAGCGGAACAAACCCAGCTCATCCACCACTACCGGACGGAGCTCGAGTCTGTGCAGAGCGAGCTTGTGGCCAAGGAAGAAGAGCTCGAGAGCGTGCGCAGCGACGGTGGCAACGACGACGACGACGACCGGCAGAGTCTGTACGAGAACCAGAATAAAAATAAAAATCAGGGCCTCCGGTCGCTCGACGACGAGATGCTGGGCGCTGTGAGGCAGCAGCACGCGATGGAGCTCTCGTCTGCGCATTCGCAGGTCCACGCGCTCGAGAGCGCCGTGTTCGAGGCCCAGGACAGGGCGCACAGGCTGCAGCGGCAGGTCCATGCCCTCAAGAAGCAGCTCGCCTCGTGCTCCCTTTAGAGGGCGTCGACGCAGAGACCGTTTTCGCCCGGGGGCAGCAATGCGCGGCCGGCGAGTCGGACGAGCAGCGATTTACGGCGCGGGTCGTTTGCTTCCTCCACCACCACCACCAAGTCGAGCAGTTTCGTGCCGCCCACCCCGATCCGTCTTCGACGTCGGGCCCTCGCCGGAGACGCGTCACAAGCGGCAAGTCAGCCTGAGCATGCTGAAAGTCAGGATCGAGAGCGAGACCACTGCTCACAGGCACACGCCGCCGCCTCTGCCAAGAGGTCTCTCCCCCATCCCAGATTCTTCCTTGTCAGAAACGGACTCTCCCCACTCCCGTCGACTCCTCACTCGGTGCATCAACGCCTATAAAAAAACGTTTGCTCGAATCGCATTGAAAAAAGCGTAAACACTCACCTCGACTTCCTGAGGCTGCAAGGTGCCGTCCGTGCTTGCGTTCATCCTCGACGCCTTTTTCGATACTCTCCAGAATATCATCAATCAACTCCCGATAGTCCACGCCGAAAAAGTTGGTCAACTTGGCAGCCTTGCGTCGCCGAATTTGGAACGGCGATATCTGTGGACAGGCATACTCGGACGAGAGCGACGTCATGGACGCGCTCGTCGGGAGCGAGTGGCGTCGTTCCGACTTCAAGGAAGCAGCAGCCGGCGGTACTTCCTCGTCCGAAGAATCGTCATCGACCTTGCCGCGCAAAAAACGAAAGAGCTCCATAAGCGACTCGCGATCGTCCTTGAAACAAGAGTCAACGACGCAGGACGAACCCGAATGCATACAACGTACCCGATAAGTGATGTCAATAAAAGAGTTCAGAGAGTGTTGATAGTTGAGATAGACGATAGATTGAGCCAAAACTTGCTGGTATCCCGACATTTCGGCAAACAACGAATCAGCGAATGACTGCGCAAGAGAGGAAGGACTGGATTGAGGCGTGTCCTCTGCGTGGACCCGGGCGGTGCAGCGTCTTGCCCACGTACACAGATTGGTTCGGGTTGCGAGAGCTGGAAGGCAAGTCGAGCGTCAAGACATGGGGATTGACGCTGGCAATAGACGGCAAACGAGGAGCTGGTGCAGTCGGGCGCATCGTGCGTGTATGGAGCAGAGTCTGAGGAGGCGGAGCACCGAATACCTGTACATCGAATCAGCAGGAGCCAAACAACGACGAAAAAAAATACACACCCTTTCCATTTTTTGCGCCAGACGGACGTTGCGCGCCTTCTCGCTCTCGTCCAACTCCTTTCCACCGCGATCGAATTCGTCCAGAGACGCACTCTTCCTGGTCCCGCGAAGCCGGTGTTCGCAGTCAGCTTCCGATCGCATAGCCTCTAGAGGAACGCGCGACCCAAGGAAACGGTGGAGTCTTGCTAGTTTTCGTCGCTTTCGTCGCTCCTCAGCTTCGGCTTGCGCCTCGGAATCGAGCGACTCGACGAGCGAAGGGACGGAATTGCTACGTTGCAGACGTCGGCGGATAGGCTGATGTGGTGTTAAAAAGTTCATGGTCGACGCATCATCCTCACGAACATCTTCATCCGAGAGATCCGTGAACGACCTCGTAGATGCAGCGTCCGGCGAGTCTACATGGTTGAAAGGACCTTCCGCCTCGCCATCATTGCTCACGTACAACTTGAACGATCCTGTAGCCAGCGGAGTCGAGTGTCTGCGACCGCCGGGAGACCAGAAACCATCCGTCTGCCACGGGGTCGATGGCTCCGTCTTCAAACCAGGAGTTTTGACCACGACCGAGACGGACATGGCTTGTCGGTGGGTCTTCTGTTTGGACAACAAGGCTGCCACTTCGATAATTGGCGGGGCTCGTCCAACTCGGCTGCAGGCTCCTCCGTCCCTGGCATCCTGCCAAAGACGCGGGCAAGCTTGCGATTCCGCCGGATACGGTCTGCCCGCTCGTTTGCACCGAGCTGATTGGTCGTGGGGGGCAGTGATGATCGGGTACGATGCACAGCACGCGGCGACGAAGACATGGAGCGCTTCTTTGATTTAGGCCTGCTACTGCGCTCCAAAACTAACTCTGCTGGCGCTATGGAAGGAGAAGGCTTCTCGACGACTTCGTATATGGGACTGGGCGGGGGTGCAAACTCGAGGGGAGAGTAGGGCGAAGGAGGCTCAGAGAGGGGCTGTAGCCGCATGGGTGGGACACGGTCGATAGAAGGACTAGGTGGTGCAAATTTCATAGAGGAGAGCGTGATAGAAGACGAGAAAGACTCTGTGCGGCAGTACGACGGCGAGGGATGGCGGAGCGAGACGGCGGTAGGACTGGGCGGAGGAGCGAACCTCATGCTCGCGAGAGAGTTGGAAGAATTACAACGCGAGAGAGTGTGGAGACTGGGAGAATGCACGCTGATCGACTCCAGTTGAGGACGAGAGGAGGATGGGTGCTTGATGCAAGGATTTTCCGGGACTTCGGACATAGATGGGGGCTGGATAAAGGCTGCCAACCCTCGACGCGGTACGTGAAAGATCCTGTTCGAGGGTTGAAGCATCGACACGCGAGGTCAGACAGCGATTCTCATTGGGGTTAAGGGTTGGTCGTGTGGTATATCTGGAATAACGGCCGAGCCTGACAGTTTCGGTCTGGTAGCGAGGTGCAGCTGGAAAAATTACACGCGGGACGGACAAACGAGAAGTTGACGGCGCAGTTGAAATGGCGGGAGGAGCCTGAGGGAAAGTCACAGCATCCCTGACAAGTAGCCTTTGTATCTTACAGGGAGATAACTAGCTAGCACCGAGCGGACAGAGAATTAGAGGGGAAGTAATTGGTTCGGGGTTGGACGTCACGGTCGACTTAAAATGAAAGACTCCGAGTCAATTTCTGACGATGTAATGAAACGGGTCGACGTACCTCCATAGGTACTTGATTATAATCACTGCGCAGTGTTTCCGGATCTAGTGAGCGAGGGAAGATCAGTTGGTCCGCAACGACGAGGATTCGGCAGGGTGGTTGGAATTTCTGCACTCGGAGCCCGTTGCCCGGACTCGGGACTGCTCTGGAGTGTTCAGGTATTCAGGATTCGGACTATTCATTTCCATTCTTTGCAGTTCGACGGGTCGCTCGTTCAGAGATCTGATTGCGAGATGATTCAAAATGTACTTGAGCTCTTTTCGAGTACATTGTGCATCTGCGCAGTACCCTGATGAACTAGGTTAATCAATTGACTGAGCCTTGAGATGCTACAAGCAGGCCGCGGAGTTCTTTGGCCGATTTGTCGAAGTAAATGATTTTGCGATCTAATAAACAGGATTGTCAACCAAGTGAGATGGAAGTCAGAGAGAACGCACTTGAGGTTCCATTCTGTGTGCGAAGGGACATACTTTATAGTTTTATTGAGGCCTGTCTTCTCCTCGTTGGATGTAGCAAGCTGACTACCTGGTTCCTGGACGATTTTCTCGAGATTCGCAACATAGTCATCTGGTGGAAACGAATGTCAGCGCAGCAGAGTCACATAGCCAATAAGTGTACTTTGGTAGGTAGGGACTGGACCGGATTTCACGCTCCAGAGTACCCGTGGAAAGGACAAACCAATAGGGACGTGATCTTACACGGGCAACGTTACTCAACCTTGTCGCGGTAGGATGTCACAAAGATTCCGAAGTGTGATTCTCTGGCCTGCAGCGGTCACAAAGTTACAGCTTGGCGAGATTCCCAGACCAAATTTCGTAGGAGACGACTGCCCGATTTGTTGATGTGTCTGTGTCCCGGAATGAGAGCGACGAATGAGCCGAGGCTAGTACGACGATTTGTGTCGTCACATGCCAGTGCGATACACTTCGATTTGTCGTTGCTGTGAATAGGCCATTTCGCGAGTGTCTTCTTGGTGGACACGTCGAGATAGTGAATGTTGCTGCCTTTGGACAAGGCAAAGAGGCGGTTAGAGTCGCTTGCCCAGGTGAGGGATTCGTTGCACACCGGCAGTAACCTGAGTCGACCTGAATTGGAAAGTCTAAGAGGAGGCCGCCGTCGCGGCTGTCGTAGATCCGAACAGAGTCTCGATTCCACACACCAATAGCGATGTGTCGATGGACGCGTCCATCGGGAGAGAACTTGGCCGCGTACACGTGATAGTAGTCGTGTTTGAATGGGCCGAGGATTTGCTCGCCCATAGGAAACGAGAGAGCGTGCCGTCGCGCGATCCAATTGTGATGTTCTTCCCGGATCTGCTGACCTGAATCATGCGCATCATTTCCCGTGACGTCCGCAAATGCGATCAAGGAGACGGAGGTATTCCAGTATTCGGAGAAGGAATCGAGCGAAACCGGGTAATTTGCGAATTTCGGTGATTGCGGATTGTAGATCAACAATAAGACTGCACAGCTTGTCTGGACCTTGTGAATGAATTGCGTCATGTATTCCTGACGACAGTCGGAGCAAAGTCGTCTGCAAGGATCTCTCTTTCATGTCCCGACGCGATGACGCCTTCAAGAGGGGAACGGAGACGAGAAATCTGGCTCCAGAATACACCGCGACCTTGTTCCAGCAGCTCGACAGCTTTCTTGGCACGCTGGTTGCGGGGACAGGCGGAAAATGCATCGATTGCTAGGGATGAAGCGAGGTCCTTGAAAGCCTGTAGATGTTGGGGTAGAGATGGCAAGGTGGCCAGATGCTGAACGAGTAGTCGAAGAGACGTTTCATATGCGAGCAGCATTGTGGGATGGCGGAAATCCTCAGCTACATTGATCCATGCCTTGGCTGCAAAGAGATCAATCGGTGAGACTGCTTGTGAGATATTCGTCAAGTCGGTGTAGAGACTGAAAAGATCCTCTCTGTCTTTCAACTCGCTCGACTGGGTGAACCGAATACGGAGACAATCTGTGAGTAGATGCAACGTCGATGATCTGTCGGGATGACCGGATGGAAAAAGGTCGAGGGCTTGTCTGCCGAGGACGATGGCCTCATTGAGGTCTGTCATATCTCCAAGCCGTTTGTAACGACCGCAGAGATGGATTGCGACATTATTCAACGACGTTGATCGATCCGGGTGTCCTGACGGGCAAAGGTCAAGGGATTGTCTCCCAAGGCTGATGGCGTCATTGAGTTCTGACATATCTCCAAGCCGCTCGTAACGATCAGAGAGATAGAGCGTGACATTGTTCAACGACGTGGAACGAAGCAGGTGCCCTGACGGGTAAAGGTCGAGGGATTGTCTCCCGAGGATGATGGCCTCATTGAGGTCCGTCGTATTTCCAAGCCGCTTGTAACGATCAGAGAGATAGAGTGCGACGCTGTTTAACGACGTTGAACGAAGCGGGTGCCTTAACGGGCGAAGGTCGAGGGCTTGTCTCCTGAGGACGATGGCCTCATTGAAGTCCGACATATCTCCAAGCTGCTCGTAACGATCAGAGAGATAGAGTGCGACGCTGTTTAAGTTTAACGACGTTGAACGAAGCGGGTGCCTTAACGGGCAAAGGTCGAGGGCTTGTCTCCCAAGGACGATGGCCTCATTGAGGTCCGTCATATCCCCAAGCCACTCGTAACGATCAGAGAGATAGAGTGCGACGTTGTTTAACGACGTTGAACGAAGCGGGTGCCCTGACGGCAAAAGATCGAGAGCTTGTCTCCCGAGGACGATGGCCTCATTGAGATCCGTCATATCTCCAAGCTGCTCGTAGTAACGGTTTTTAAGATGACTTGCGACATTATTCAACAACGTTGATCGATCCGGGTGCCCTAACGGGCAAAGGGGTCGAGAACTTGTCTCCCGAGGATGATGGCGTCGTTGAGATCCGTCATATCTCGAAGCTGCTCGTAACGATCGGAGAGATAGAGTGCGACATTGCTTAACGACGTTGATCGATCTGGGTGTCCTAACGGGCGAAGGTCGAGGGGTTGTCTCCCGACGACGATGGCCTCATCGAGGTCTGTTATTTCCCCAAGCAGGTTGCAACGATTGGAGAGGCAGAGTGCGACGTTGTTCAACGACGTGGAACGGAGCGGATGCCCTTCTGCGCAAAGTTCGAGTGCTTCTCTCGAACAGATAGTGGCTTCCTCGTTGTCCGCTATTGTACCCAGGTAGTCGTAACGATGCCGAAGATGAATGGCAAGCTGATTCAGTGGGCTACATCGCTTGTAGTGACCAGGTGGGCAACGATCCAGTGCTTGGCGATCAAGGTCGACTGCCTCGCTGATATGGTCCGTCCCGCCCTCTTGCTCAAACTTCGCAAACGCCGACTCTGCCGCTGAAAGTATTTCCTCGACTGACACAGTCGCCTCCCCGATGGAGTCCGTCCTGTCCTGAGCTTTCTCATGCTGGGTGCAACGAGACAACTGCTTTTTGGCTAACACGGGAATGCCATTTCAGTGTTCAGTTCTCGCAGATACAAGAAAATAAGAACCTTCAGATTCCATCTTGTCTTACTACAGGTTGACCTGGGATGTCTGTACGGGCGGAGGGCACTGGGTAGAAGAACGTCACAAGTTACACTCGAGTAGCCCATGCATTGCTTACTAGTGGGCGCCGGAGCCGCAAGGCGACCCGTCGTCTTCACAGAACCCCAATTCCGCTATTCTGGTTGATCGTCCTCAGGGTAGCGAGTTAGACCTCAGCCCCCAGTGGTAAGACGCAACCGGTGATTGTTCGAATCGAAGTCGTCTCGCGAAGTAACAAGTAGAGGGAGGACGTCGGAATTTTCAGGATTCGTGAACTTGAAGGCCGGGGTGCCTCAATTGTCTGCAGAGTTTGACCGTATTCCCCTGGGGTCTTGGTAAAGGTACTGGGTAGCAAGACGAGTCCGACATAGCAACTGGGCATCTGAGTATCATCGATCGAATCACGCTATATATCATTCGAACAACTAGGGGACATGAGGAAGTGGAAACGTACTTGTCAGTGTGCTACCAGACGAGTACGGCTGCAGCACTAGACCGGAGAAATCCTCCTCAAGTATCCAGCCCTGTAAAGCAATGTTCTCGTGATAACACACGTCACGTTTTACCAAACATAATTTCTGGGTATCGTGCATCGTGGCACCAAGACTCATCAACGGAAAGTTGAACGTATCCGGCATTCGAAGAGTACTAGTGTGAGTGTGATCATCACAGTGGCTGTGCTAATTTACCACGCCTTTTCGAATTCTCACCTGAACCCAGTTTAGTAATCGTAGCGCTACGGCCCGTCCCCGACTCCGCTCGTTTTCTGCTTGTTATCCTCTCAGGAGCTGGCAGCCTGAGGTCAGTTGCTGCATACTTTTGTTCAGGATTCTTGAATGCTATTGACAACGGAGGATCTATTTGATGGACTGTAGTGAGGACACAGAAGGCAGAACACTTATACCGTTATACGTAAAGAGACTTTGACAAGCAACGAAAGAAAAAGAAACTATGATGATGACTTCAATGAAAAAGGAAATGAGACAGCGAGTTTTCGCTTCATAATCATAATCAGATAATAACATTAATATTACTGTAAATTCGCGGCCATCCACCTGGCAAGTAACCTCGGGTTTGAGGTCATCCCCCTCACAGTCGTCGTGCCAAGGCGTGATTATAGCCAGCCCGGCGGTGATAATAGGGGTGCGCGGCTGCGTCCGAGTCCCACGCAGCTGCCAGCTCAGACCAGGGTGGAGGCGTAAGACTAGAGGGCGGAAGTGTCCCCGAACCTTCGCGCTGGATGAGGATGCACAGCAGCGTCTAGATAAGCACGGGACAGTCAGCAGACCTCGCGGCAGAGAGAGGATGAAGCGGAACCGCCTACGTACCTCGACGTGCCAACCCTCGTGCTTTAGCGTCGTTGTCAGCATCCGAGCCGCGTGTCTGTTAGCTTTCGGCGTCCAGCGGCGACGTTGTTATACAACCGCTCCAGACGTGCGCGCACACAGTCGCGGAACGCAAGGGTGGCCCCTAACGTTGACCAATCTTCGTCCTTGTCAGGAACTTCGGAGTGCCGTTGTCCAATTGGCAATTACAACGTGAGTCACGAAAGGGAGCGAAAATGAAATGAAACGGCCTACACAGTGACGATGCTCAGGGCCATATACACGAGGATCGATGGGCCGCGCTACAACAGAACGCCACGTTATTGCCATAGTCTGGCAGCACACTCGCACTCCGTGACCCATCTCGAAAATTAACGTAAAGCGTTTGGGTTCAGTGCTAGCGTCCAGCGCCCAGCTGCTCATTAGCATGTCGAAGAGCCTGGAGGGTTTGCAACAGCTTTACTCACAGCGCCTCCCGCTGCCCCTCTCCAAGGGGCCCGTTTGGGAGCTAGCTTAGTCACACTGTTTCTATGTGTTGGATGTAGCCGTCGCTCCAAATATTACTGTAAAGGAAAAAGGAAAGGAAACAGTGCCAGTGTGCGCGGGAGGCGGCACTATCGGACCGGATCGCGACGGGCGCAGGTGGCGTATCTTACTGATTCTTATAGCTGCATGATAAGTGAAACGGAAGATCTTTATGCGCGTAGTGGTCAACATACCGTGCAAAGAGCTGTTTCAAACTTCGGCCCGGAAAACCGTAGGTCGTTGTGAATTTGCTGAACAACTGCGAAGGTCAACAATCCAATCTGAACGTCTGCTTGGAGCAAATTTACTCACAAATGTAGCGGAAGAACGTAGGGTGAGTTGTATCAGGTTTAGCCCCGCGGTTGCGAGTGCTGTCAGGGTGGTATGACTGTCGAGAAGACTTTGAGGATTATTAATACGTCATGAACGAAGAGTGAGTCAAGTCGGACCACACCGTATTCAAAGATAACGGGCGTCCCATCGACGGAAGGACTCATTCGTCCTAGATTCTTAGTCCAGTTCATAGAGTTTCCTTGTTATTGATGCGAGTTTGTTGGCCCACGGGGGTTGCGAGGCTGCGGACGCGGACGAGTTGGAGGAATAAACTGATGCGGAATGAAAATTAGGAGAGGATAAAGGAATCCATGAGCACTGCAGTTATGAAGTCGCCATAGAGAGTATAGTTGACGGCGCCCTGCTACACCGCGATTCGGATCCGCGACCGTCGCCACGCCTGTTGCGGTTGCCCATTTTCACGCTGTGAGCCAACTTGGGAGGGTAGGAAATACGATGTCTGATAACACCGTCGTCAGGCGTCAACAGGGACGAGGGACGTACATACCATGCTCAATCACGTCAACGACATCACCTGGACTGAGTGCACGGTGGACTTCCTATCGTTGGACAAATGTGTCATGAGTATCCGTTATCTCGACCACTCGACTTACTTCGAGCGATACTCTCCCCACTGCGGACACGACATCAGAGAGTGCGAGAGCATGGTGGGCAACACCGACCTTGTTCTCAGGGACACCCTTGCCCAGATTATTCATCCGGACAAAATCAAACTAATCGTCGCCAAAGGGTAACTTGGTCGTCAAGCTGGGAGATACCGTCTGGCCTTGAGCGGGTTCTACGACCCGCACGGAGACGACACTCGCAAATTCTCATGCAATCGTGTTATGCGTCTGGCGATCCCGGATGGTAGGAGTGAGAGGGGCAGTTTCACGTCGACTAGGTCGAATCCGACGTAAAGATAGCTCGCGAACACGGACGGGGTCGTTCCTCGATCAATAATGCACACAAAGTGGCAATCTGGTCATTTCTTGGCAGCCTGCAGAACCCACGTTCCACCCTAGAGATATGTAAACGAGACAAAAGACAGGAGCGGAACGCAAGGGGCGTACACCACATCCGAGATCAAACGAACGGCTCGGTAGGCCGTTGGTGAAAGGTGCAACTGAAACAGACTTGACGACACGCAAGACGAGACCGAGGTCCTGGGCCTCGCTGCAAGACGCGGATGCTAAGCGGGGGACTCGGGAAGCGCGGGTTTCTGGCAGACTCACAGCTCGAGGACGTGCCTAACGTAACCTAATGGATAAGGGGCCATTTTCTGGGGCAACTGGATGGTGTCTGTGACCGTGTTTGTTCAAAAAGTCCTCGTTCCTCATGAGGAAACGTCGACCGCTCGCGACAGGTTCGACCGGGTGGGGAGGCATGATGACGGAGGGTGGCGGGGATGCGATGGATGTCATCTGGGTGGAGTCGGCGTGGGACGGGTGTCGTGCGAGTTGGTCGGTGACAAGGAATACTGTAAGGTGTGTCCGATCAACGACGGATTATAAACGCCTAGCAGAGCGCGGTTCGTTTGCGCCCGACAAAAGTCGAGGAGGGTGACCCTGTCAGATCGCCTCAGTTGTAAACCGTGAATTCAAAATAACCTCGATATTCACCTGGTAAATATCATAGTATACCGGTTAGTCTGGAACGTTATACGCACCGTCAGTTGGACAATCACTGCCATCAACGACACGCGCATGAACACAGAGGCTCTTATCGATGAACCTATGCCACAGGAGATTCAACAAACGAAAATTACGAGATTGTAGATAATTAACTTACACGGCATGACAATCAAGACGATGGAGTTCGTTCGAGCCTCGATGTTGTTTGTCCGCTCACCAGGGTGCGTACTAGTAGTGAGTGTTCACATAAAATTTGCATTACATAAGCATGCATGGATTCAGTAAGCGCGACTAGTAAGTACAACGTTTGCGCCCGACAAAAACCTCCGAGTCCATCGTCAGACTCGGACTCGGACCTGGCTAGTGTAGATGCGAAAGCCAATGTTCAGCGAGCTGATGAAACCTGGCCCGTGCCAGAGTTCCCCCTGGCACTCGTTGTGACTGTGGTTTTTGGAGACAGTATGCTATTCTCGAGTTACCGTGTTCTTTTGGCGGTGCCCCGCTTTCGCGACCAACTTATTTCATGGTTAACCTGGCACAATTTGCATATTTTGTATTATCATTCATGTGGGAATCATGTATATGTATCAAGCCCATTTTCTTCCTTATGACCGCGAAGCATTAGGACCTTCTCACCACTTAGCCTGCGGAACAAACAAGTTTCACGGTTCAGGATCACCAAGTGCCTTCAATGTGTCTAAATCACACCGCAGCGGTGTCGGTAATAGACACGGCCAGTTCGATAGGAGGCTCTCTAACCTGCCAACAACACCCCGTCCTTGTCTTCCAACCGAACCGTCGCGTTGGCTTCCATAAACTGGCGTAACACATGCTCGGCGAGCTTCGTGTGCTTCTCGAGAAAACACCGGACGTAAGGCTCATCGAGGAGCTGTACTACCTGCAACGAGGGCATCCTAGGCTTCATACACTCCAAGAACCCGAAAAGCGCTCTGAAATCCGGCTGAGAGGAGCAGGGAACTCTCAGCCCCAGATAGTCAGTATTGGTGAGAGGCCCACAGATGGGAATGGGCTCGGACAGGTAGCCCATGAGATTGTTCGAGGTGATAGTGAGACGACGCAAGTTGGGACATGTCTGTGAAAGCCCATGCAAGGAAGGGCGGAGTTGACACGGAAAAAAGCCGGGTTTGTACAGGTGGACCGAGACCAGTTAGCTGACGCTGTCCTTGTGGTCCCTAATGCACTGGTGACGCTGGCACTGGCACAGGCTGCTGCCGGCACAACGTGGTATTGCGGAAACGACACACACGGGCTGAAGCTGAAAAGGAGAGACGGTGGCGATCATTGGAGGAGGCGGGGCTAGAGGCGCTACGGGTTGCGGATAGACAGCGGGATGTGGATGAGACACTAGAGCTGGTGGAAGCTGATGATGAGACGGGTGCTTTGATGGCGACGCACCGCCGTTAGGAGCACCGACTGAAAGCTGAGAATGAGAACCAAAGCTACACGCGCTCTTTCGGGGGCGTGATCTCGATCGCAGGCGTCTGTGCCATCTGATGAAGCACCAATCCGATATGGTGATTCATCATATAAACGCCCGAAGACGTCTGCGACGCGCTCAGAATCAGAAAGGGCGTGACACTGGTGGTGACGCCTTTCGAGCCAGCGTTGGCAAGCGACGAAACTGCCTGCGAGCCCGATGTCTTCTCGTCATGCTGTCCTCCTCCCGATCCAGACGTTCCAGACTCGGAGGACGAGGAATTGGAACCTTGACCGTGATGATTCTTGCCGACATCCAACCCCGACCCCGCACCTGCACCTGCACTTGCATCCGCATTCGACTGTAATGGCGACGCCTGCCCTCCATCTCCATGCCCTCCACCAACGTTATCCGACCCAAACGACGACGACGCGGCCTTGCCATGCGTCCCATCCACCTCTCCACCTCTCCACCATCCCATCCCATCCACCCCCGACACACCACACTTGCCCGCATCGACCAAAGATGACCTCAACCAATCGACAATCTCCCTCGTCCTAGACATCTTCTTTCGCTTTGCGCTCGTCGCCGTCAAGAACGCAGGCAACAACGTCGTTGGGTTGCTGAGGGTTGGAGCAGGAGCAAGAGGAGACACAAAAGACGGCGACCCATTGAGAGGTGATGGCGATGAAGGGTACGACCCAGACGCGGGTGTAGTCGTTGGCGATGAATGCGAGGCAGGTTTCGAACTCGACGAACGCGTCGACCCAACGCTCGTCACCCGACGCGGACCGGGGGACAGCGATCTAGACTTGGCAGCGGGCGTGAATTGCAAACTGGCGGCTTCGGACGACGAGTGGTGGCTTTCCTCTGGAACAGGCGCCGTTCTCTCACCGATCCATCCTGCGGCAGGCTTCGACACCGACGGTGAAAGGGGCAACGAAGACGGAGACCAGCAAGGAGAGATCAACGTCATAGACATAGACTTCCAGAATCCCTGTGAAACTTTCCTCAACCCAGGACTCAAATTCGTCGGCGGTGGATGCGTGAATGCGGAACTATCTCCCGAAGCAGAACAGGCCGAGGATGGTGTCAGATCCCTACTCCCGAATTCCGTCTTGGAACGATCTTGCTCACCAGCGCCCGGGCGAATCATCGACGCCTTTGTGGATAAATGCGACGAGGAACCGACGGGCGTCGGCGTCCTCACAGGCGTCGTCTGTGCAGATACTCCCTGCACGGACGGAGACACCGAAATGCGTAAGAGCGATCCTTGACGGGAAGAACAGTTTAGCGGAGGAAGTACACGCGTCCAACTCACCAATGGGCTGAGCACTATACCAATATCCGTGTCCTTGTGCTGACGCGACGCGACCACTAGGGAGCCACGGCAGGAACTGTAGTGGAGGTGGAAAGTGGAACGAGTGAATATGGGGGGTTGTAGGAGGTCCGCGGTGTGGGGAAGGGGCGTACCACCAGGCTGATGGCGAATCCGACTTGATTTCTAGTCTGGGACTCGAGGGAGGCCGTGGTCGCCTCTCACCAGAGTCAGAGGTCGACTTGGATGGACCAGAGCGACTGGAACCAATATCCGGCTCCTATTGAATCTCCTCGGCTCTCCACAAACTCGACGATGGAACTTGAGGGTCGACTTTCGACTTGGCGTTCTCGACGAACCACCGCACGACTACCCCGGGCGGCCCGACGAGCTCCTGCACCACAAGCGCCCACCTCGCCCTCCCTTCCTCCACCTGTACCTCATCCATCTCAAGCCCCAGATCCGACGAACCTCTTCTTCCCAACACTCTCCTCCTTTTCGATATGCCACCTCCCGTTCGTCGTCGTCGTAGTTCCGTTCCACACGCCGCATGACGCCAATCCCAAGCCCATGCCACCCGAAAAAGCCAGCTGCGGCCTCGTAGGACTCCAAAACGGATTCTGCGACGCCATGCACGGACGCACATGCGCATGTATCCACATGACACCCCCTCTCGCTGCTGAATCAGGCTTGGCGCGGAAATGGAAACGGAAACGGAAACGGAAACGGTCGCACCACGTCGCCTGATTGGGTGCGAGTACTGCCCGGAAGAAACCCTTGCGATGGGATAGAGGGGAGCGGAGGAGCGAGGCGTGATAGTTTAGGCCGTTGTGAGTGTGGGGGGTGTCGACGCTTCAGATGCGACGTCGGATGTGCAAATCAAGGTGTCGCAGATGGATCGGTGGAACATGAAACAGCCGATGGTGGTGTAGAAGGTGTCGAGGGGGAGGAGGAGAGGAGAGGAGAGGAAGCGGTAGAGGGGTCCCTCGAGCGCAAGTAAGCTACCCGCAAAAACCTCGAGTGCGACGCACCGCGGGGGAGGAGCGCATCACGGTGGAAAGTTGGTGAGGGTGGGTAGTCCTGCAGGTGACCGAGGTGTAGGCTGTTTCTCACCAGCGCATGGCACGATCCAGGCTTACCCGTGGAGAGTGCTCGTCCGACGAGTTAGTGTGAATTATTTATGGACAGCCGTTGACACGCTCCCCTCGCCCGACGCAATGCTTCCTCTTTCGCATTGCCCTGTTCCTTACCCTTGATCTGACCCCGGTCTTGCGCTGCGCTCGGCCGCGGCAGTACGCGTTTGTTCGCGCCGAGATCTCCGAGCGCGGTAGCGCTAGCGAGTGAACGCGCAGGCGGCTTGCGAGGCGTTGGGCCATCCGAACGTGGTGCGCGCAACTCCGCGTGCGGAGTCCCCACAGAGGTGGACGTCGCAGCAGGCGACAGCTGAAATGGAGGGGGATGAAACAATGCGTTTGTCGCTCCATAGATGACGACGTCGGTGGTCTCGAGTCCATCTACGAAACGGGAAACACCACGTGAATCGGATGGGCAGGATAGAACGGTTTGGAGAAACGCACCGGTGTCCCCGAGAGACACGCGAACGCCAACTTTTGTCCCCTTCGGGCCATGCACTCCATGCAGGGAAGCAACTAGCGGAGACAGACGTAAGATATGTTCGAAATAGATCTTGGTCAACGTCGCATACGGCTGAATGTCCGTAAGCACAAAGTTGCCGGTCAGCCCGCCGTCACGCACGAAACGCAAAGAAAGAAAAAGGAAGAGACGCGGGCCAACGCACATGTAAACACTATCGTCCGTCCATACGTCCCGCATACGAACAGTGCCCTTGAACCTCAACGTCTGCCGTCCGCGCACGTTCTCCGACGCCAGCGCGAGCGGGTTACACATCAGCTCGCGCGCGGTAGAGGGGAGTCGGCGCCTTTGACCAGGCCTCAGCTTCCGGGCGTTTGGGTATTGGAAGTCGAGGGGAGAGCCGAGGTGTGGGTGGACGGCCTTTGGGGAGTCGAGTCGGTGATGGTGAAAGGATCTTGTGGAGGTCGGCCATTTGGTGTCCTCGACTCCTCGCGAGGGACGCATTGTTTGTTCTTGTTTTACATAACGTCGATCCTAGCTCTAGATACTTATCATTATGAAGTATGTACAAGCGCGCTGAGGCCTTTGGACGTGGAGCTAGAATTAGTAAAAGAATTGCGTAGTTACAGTATACCTTGAAGTCAGCGGTAGAATGTTGCTCGGTCGTTGGCATGTTTACACCTTGGGTCCCCATAGTAGCTCATTCTACGACAATCTTGCAAGCCCGGCTCTGCTCAATTCGTCGCGGTTTTGCAAGATTACAAAGCCTTGATGCGACTCGGACGCCGCCACGCTCCCTATAAGAGTTGCGATGACGCACGCCGATCGCAAGTCAAGCAGAAGGGACCGCTGAGCCTCGCATGACGCACGCCGCGCCCGCTTCGCCGATCGCGATCGAAAGCGGTGCGAGACGGCTGTGCGTAGTAGGTAAGTTACGTTGCGTCCGACTCGAAGTCCGAGTCGCAACTCAAAATGTCGAGGATCTCCTCCGTGAACAGAGCTTCCACGAGAGGCGCATCTACGATTTCCCAGAGAGCGTAAAGAACATCCCCTGACCCTACTACAACTCGAAGATCCCCCTCGACGAGTTTCTCGACCCGGACATCAAGCACCACGCCAGCTTCAATGAGCTCTTCTATTGCAAGTTCAAGTCAGGCGCGCGCCCTGTCGAGAACGCAGACGATTCTACTCGACAGCGGATTGCCGTTTGTCGTCTATCCTACCGTCAATCTCGCCTGGATCAAGGGGGACGAATTCTCAATCCTTGCGTTGTTGAACCTCGAATGGGGTGGGAATGTGGACAGTGCAGTCTGGGCTAGTAGCGCGATGAACCGTGGTGAGATTAACATTGATACTCGTGTACTTGTAACACAGGACGTCGTGGCACGGTTCAATGTAATCGATACCCAATCGAAATTGCGAAGTCAAAATTGACCTTCTTACGTGAACGCGTAAATCCTGGGGCGACGTCGAGTCCGTTGAGCGCCGCAAAAGGGGTTCAGGAAGCCCTAAGCTTTGAAAACTCACCGGGACGCGAGCGCTGTGCGACCATGGCGCTGAGACAATCGGGAAAACCTTGCTTGACTGGTTTGAGTCTGAGATGTTCGGGAGGGATTTCAAACGTCTTGCCACCCAAGGTAAAGTTCAGTGTTGGGAAAGAGTCGCACGGTACTGCAGGCTGTCGATTAAAACAAGGTACCGAACGCAAGACCGAACGCAAGACCGAACGCAATCGTAACTCACGGTAATACAAACCAAAGCCCCTACGTTCCCGGACTCGGACAACGTCAACGCGTCTGTACAATTCTGCAGCCCGTTCCCAATCTCCGAAGATAAGGCTTGCACCAGTGTCGAAGATAGCCATACATCTCGCCTCCAGAAGAAGGTAATTTAAATGAAAATGTCGAATTGATTACCTTATTTTTTTTGACAAGCGGTACAAACAGCGGATCGGCACCAAATCTCGAGACGGAAGGGAAGACCAATGCAGAACCACAGGTCCCTGGCAGATTCGGATTAATTGGGATCCCAGAGGTCGCGATCTCCGGAAATCCCAGCACAGCCAGTTTGCAGCACCCACGCATCGCTGCGTTGACTTCAACAAAGACAGCTGTATGAACTACAAGAAAACCTACGCTGAACCAGTGTCGATTTGGACTGTGACGTGGATGAGCGTAAACGTATATCAGAATGAGCTTACCCTTCAGGGCCTTGACAGGAGTGCCAATCGAAATCTCGCCCATCACTGCATGTTATGATAAGATGTCAGCAAGGACGGCAGCGGGACGGCAGCGCCACGCGTTCCGAGTTCGGACTCACTCCGTTTGACAGCGAAAGGATGCGTCGTCCCCGTGTTCATCTCGTAATTCTCTAGGTTACTAAGGATCTTCCTGTAAAAAAAGGCTTGAGCAGACTAGATGTGACGGTTCATTCTACGCACTCGCCTGACTGATATACCATGAGAGATGGTTGCGTAAATCGATACTTCAACTGTTAGAGTCCCAGACAGGAAGAGTGTCTGGAGAGCGGTATGGCCATCATGCCACCCGCCCTCCAGTTTGGTATGGGTATTTCAACGGCTAGAGCAACCAGGCTGCCAGTGACTGCAAGTATGGTCATCATATTGTGGAGGAATGGAAAGGACTGGCGGTGAGATGTCCACCCACTGCGATTTAGGGAAACGTGAATCCGGGTCTGAGCTCGCTGTCAAAGCGCGCACCCTTTATGACGATCCCATCAGCCTGAGAAGCAGGAAAATGATCGGGGAAGGCAGCGGAGCTTCTTCGTCTGCAGGTCGTTAGTCCTGTGAGATGGCAGAAAGAAAGAAACGCTACATACTGGACGACGCAGCCACGTCCCCGTCGTACTCCCTTTTGATGATGGTGGTTGACGCCGACGACGACGACGCTGAGTGGTGGCCGCACGCCGAAGGAAAACTGCATTCACCTCGGTTTCCAGCTTTGCCGAAGGCTGGTATCCAGTACCAGCTGCGGAAAGGCCAAGTTTGGACACTACAAGCGCCAACACCTTCAGTCGCCTCTCCTCTGGAGCAGAATTCGCCTGATACCTCGAGGTTTGCTCTCCTTTCCCTTATACTCCCTTTTGACGGCGGCTGGCGACGCCGCGGTGGCCGTACGCTGTAGGAAGGCATTTACCTCGTCTTCCAGTTTCACCGAGGAGGATGGGCGGGGTAATGATGATGCTGTTGCGTCTGATAGTACACTTGTTCCTGATCTCGGGGTTGTTGTTGTTGATACATAGGCCCCTGCGAGTATGCGTCGTCATACCGAGGGCCGTCGGCGTGATACTCGTAACCTTGAGATGAACCCTGCTGAAAGAGAAACAGCCATCAGATCGGGGTAGATACCAAGTGAAGTGTCGTTGACTGGTACCTCTGGTGAGATGCCTGGATGCTGAAGGTTTCCCTGGCTCGAATCATAGGTCGACGCAGCCGACGAGGGGTTCGTGTACGACGACGTCGACTGGAAATCGGTGGGTATGACCAGAGGACAAAGCTGATCAAGTTCCATTCGTTGCCCCTGCCCGTCGGGCGCTTGAAGGCTTTCTGAAGACACGAAATGTACATCAGCTTCCGCGTAGTGATCGTCTCGCGAAGCATTTGTGAGCTGTGTGTTGAGATCACCATCGAAATTGGTCCAGTGATCGCGGAGCGTCAGGTGCAAGGTCGTAAAGTTAGGTATGGGCGGATTATCTGAAGCGACAAACTCGGAGTGTTGTTGTTGACTTGGATTTCCAGTGGCACTCGGCGGATTGCGTGCAACCGAGGGGGACGGCGCCGCTTTCGTAGCCACAGTGTTGATTCGACCACTGAAGATCGAAAGCTCGTCTTGCGGTTCCGGCTTCTCAGAAGGCGAGAAGATATCCTTGTTCCGGACAACAGAGGGTTTTGCTGTGAGATATGCTTGCTCGGCTTTTTGAAGGAGTCGCTGGAGGATAGGCTAAGGGCAACTATCATCCACCAGTGCAGATGAGTGAGGGCTGAACGCACCAGAAATTTCACCGCACGACCACCGTATGTCGATGCCTCACTATAAAGGTCTACTGCCTGTAAATCTTTCGTGAGCCTCGTATTTAGCAGGCAATCTCTAAACTCACTCTGCGCAATTCCGCCATTGCAGCACTCGTGGTCTTGGATCGTGTCCCAGCACCTGAAGCATGTGTCACGACGGAAGCCAGCATCACCTGATAAGCAGAGGGTAAAGCAACGCCCCTCCTCGAGTGGAAAGTACAAACCGAGCTTGAAAACGCGTGTGTCCATAACACCCAGAAACGTGCTATTTGTGCCGGGAACAGGTCGAATTGAACACGCAAATTGCCAAGTAATTCGCAGGCGCTACGGTAGCCAGCCAAAAACGAGGGCGCATATGGGCTCTGCATCGGATCAGTAGGATTGTTTGAGACAGCTTCCGCAAAGAAGCATCGATGAATGTAGACAAGAACTAGTTTTTTTACAGTCAACATGAGGGTATCGATATGGAAGAAAAGTGACCAACTGAAATTTCGATAGTTCAATGGCATGTAGTACTTCATCGCTTCTGCGAGTCCAGCACCCGGAGGAGGAGCTTGTTGAGCATACTTGGGCAGTTCCATATCGCGCACCCTGCGATCAAGCTCAATGATCGCAGAGTATTTGGATACCTTCGCGATCTGTGCGTTCTGGATGACCGCGGAAACACAATCGCGGCCAAAACGAGCTTTCCACGCAGGGACTAACGAGATCGACCGCTGAATACAGATGTTCAGAGACGAAAGAACGGTCACTCACAGCTAGGGAGGACAGAACCATCGTCATCGATTGTCTGATCCGGGTCAGTAGGAAACTCGCAATCGACGAATGGTAGGTAGAAAGTGGTTAAACGGCCAGTCGCAAGGCTCTGCAGGAAAATTTAGTAAATTGGTGACAAAACCACAAGGAAAGCAACATACCTGCCACCCATCTGTGATAAACAGCTCCCAAAACAGAGCGCGGCGCTTCTGAACTTCTGAACTTGACAAATGCCAACGGGCACAGTCGCGATCTAACGATCCATGAGTCCAGATCGGTTTCCATGATCAGAGGAACTCACGGAGTCCGATCTACAAGATTGTGGGCTCGCAGGAGAAAAGGTTTTAAACAAGACAGAATTACCCACACTCTGTGCTAGCTTTGTTGCAAGCCCGAATGTACCCCAGGTGCATTCTATACTATTTTCACCACTAGTCATCCCTTGATAAATGGCGAGCAAGGCCAAGGCCTGAACGGTTGCTACCGACGGGAACGGTTGCTACCGACGGCGGCCGATCGAGTACTGGCTCTAGGTTCAATGCTGCGCGCGTCAAGTAAACCGAACTCGCTAGGTAAGTGGGGTAGGATACTAAGAGCACCGCGTTCAAATCCGTCTGTTTCCATCTTGGCGGCGTTAAAGATGAACGTACCTAGAGATGCGGTCGCATCCTCTTCATACTGGCCGCTGAGGACGGTGACGCTGTCGTCGCAGTGGTCGTCGTGCATTTCTGAAAAAAATGCATTTATTTCATTTTCTAATTGTGTAGAAGGTCGATAACCCGAACTTGCGGAAGGAGGGGAAGTTTGGGACGGCATACGTGCCGCGCCTTTTGTTTCCTCCTCTGCAGCGCTCGGCGAACGCAGTGTGTTGAGGGCTTTCTCGTCTATAAGCAGGAGATGAAATATTAACGCGACCAACGAGAGACGATGAGAACGGTAGGTCCTTACCCAATTCGTACGGATCGAGTGCCTTGATAAATTTGGGAGGAAGTGACGGCGACCGGAAGTTGGAAGCGCCAGCTTCTTCTTGAGCTGGATTCCGATTGAGAAACGTCGCGCGTGAGACGGGCGGTGGTTGGTACGGAGTATAGATACCGTCCGCTTGGACGAGCACAGGGAGGGGTGGCGGGCGCGGAATGGGCTGAACAAAATTGACGAGAGTCAAAGCTGGAGAAGTCCAAATCGGTTGCGTGTATGGAGACTTTGCGGGCACGTTGTCGAGCGGGGGACTCGCAGGGAAATTCTCTTTCCAGAAGACCTGGCTTCCAGGGCAATAGAAGGTGGGCGCATGCGGCATTGTCCGGACTCCGAACAGGGGCAAGGCTTGTTTCAACGCATTATTCGAAACCAGTAATTCTTCGAGTACAGACGTTGCACAGACCTTTATAATGTGAAGCCAACAGCAAGGAGCGGAGCGGCCCGAAAGGCCCCCACGCGACAGGACAGGCGCAGAGCAGGGTGAGGTCCGTGAGGAGTTGCGGGGTGCACACGGGAGATGCCGAGAAGGTGTGGGAGCAAGAACGTCCGGACTCCGCACGGACTCAACCAAAGCAAGTTCCACGGCATTAGCGCAATTCGGATATTATGCAGATTACCTGTATTCATCTGATCAGCGAAAGATCTAGGTCGAAGTGAGACATCGCGCTAGGAGCCCTTCGGAGCTGCGGTGGTAGCATGTTGTTGTTGCGATGTCGGAGCCTATGGCATGTATTTGGACACGATGATGTGGCTCCGAGAGAGTCGGACTCGGAATGGAACTAATAGCACATACAAAAACCAGGTACTCTATGTAGCGACACCTCCAAAACAACGTACTATACGCATCGCTATGTATTCCTAGTCACTACCCACGGTTCTCAACGACGTCGTCCCAAACACTTTCCACCCAACCCAAGCAACTGTCCACCTCTCCGAACACCTTTGTAATAGCTCCATTCAACACAGGATCCTCAAACCCCTTCACATCGACCACCACTTGAAGTGGACTACGTGACTGGAACCGAGATTCATCCGCATCTTCCGGATCGAGCACAAGCCTAGGTTGCTTCCCCGCCGGTTCCCCCCCCCCCCCCTCCCTGTCCGTAATGTCGCCGGCCCAGCGCCAGAATCCCCGTTCTGGCCAGTCCCCAGTTTCACAAGCACGTCAAAGAATTCCGTCAACAGACGACGCTGCAACAGCCTGAACACCGGGTCTTCCGATTCGGGCCGAAGCGTTCGGTCGGCGGCCGCACGCAACACGGCTTCATCCTCCTTGGTAAGCGTAGGAGACGCGGTGGCTTGCATCCGAGCGCGGACAACCTCGTCCGCAAGATTGACGAGCTCGGTGTCACTTGCGCCTGGCTCTTCCGCAATCTCTGCGCGGAGGAGTGTCCAAACGCGGGACATGAATGTATCAGGATCGTCTGAACCAGGGTGAGAAGAGCGGGGGGGCGGGGGGAAACGCGCAAGAGTACGCAAGGAAGCAGCAATCACGAGTGCTTGTAAATTTTCAAAAGAGTTGGAATCGAGAGGAAGAACGCGGGGGGAAGTATGTTGGCATTCGCAGTGGGAGGAGAGTCTGTTATCTCACCGCTGTCTTGTATAGAAGGAGGGTTCGGAGAAAGTTGGATTTGATGGAAGTGGGCAGGAGACGGGCGAAGACGAACTCAAGGCCTGGACACAACCAATCCACGAGAAGTGCGGCTGAGCAGAAATCCAGTTCAGATGGGAGGAGGGCTGTGCTCCGTCAAGCCATGTGGTCCATCCGTGAATTACTTTGTCCCAATGCCAAATATCGACCGCGATCTCTCGCTTTGCTGCCCTGGCCTAACAAACCTGAGTTGTTGTTCTGTCATGCTTCCCAGACAGGGACAGATCATCTTTCATGATCTCGGAGAGCCCCGTAGTTTTTCTGACGGTCTCGGCCACGAGCGTGGACAGCGCAACAGGAGAAGATCGAGCAGGAGGGCCGTTCAGCTGTTGCTGGAGTGCCTCGATTTCGGAATCACGAACGGGGGCGCAACGCTCCCGGAGGCTGTTCAAAATCTCGCGTAGATGTATGAGGGCAGAGCCCAACGGTGACGGCGTAGGGGAGATCGGACTAGACAACGTCACGAGAATAGGGCGGTTATGCGGTAAGGGAGTTGAAAGCGCAACGTAGAGATCTCCATAGGGGTGCTTAATGCGAGGGAGCTGAGCTGAGGGCTCTGGATTGGAGAGGGTGCTCACGGCCTGCGTTAAGCTCAGCCGTCTGCACTCAATGGAAGCGGAAAGGCTCGCACCCCGTCCCAGAAAGCTTTGTGTACGAGGTCTTCGACCTTGTTGTGCAGCATCGCCTTGGTGTCCCCGTCAACAGCGGTGCGGGTGCGGGACATGACGGACAGAAGTGACTTTCCCGGCGGAAGCACCTGGGCTGCGTCTGCGGCAAGAATGCGAAGAAAAGTATGCGTTGTTCAGGATTTCTATGAGCTCCACGGGAAGAATAAGGTGGTCCTGGTGGGCACTAGCCCTGGTAGTAGGTTCTGCGAGGGCCCCGACGGGACGACGATGGAGATATTTTCGGCCAAAGAAGGATTCTCTGCAGCCTTACCGGATGGTGACTCGGATGTGAGCAGGATGCGGAGGGATTCGAGGAGTTCGTCGTTCTCGGTCGACCGCTCCCAAAGCCCACAGTCTCGAAATTGTTGAAACTTGCGATCGAGAGCATCCCACGAAACTAAATGAGGGCTGTCGGGGCGGCGATGGATGTCGGTGAGCAGGTAAATGGTCTCGCTGAGGAGGAGCGTAGCGGCGCAGCGGATATTGCTAATTATAGCAATACCTTCCCTCGCTTGTCATTTGTACTAACGATACAACGGCCCTACGGGGCAACCCTGGACCCGGATTGTTGTGTTAGGAGCGGGACGTAGCGCGGGATAGCGAGCAACGTAAGCACGGATTGGTACAAGTTGATCGGGGGCGACGAGCAGTACTGCGAGGTTGGCCGCCGTTTGTGGGGCGTGCAGATCCGAGCTGCATCAGATTAGCGTCATGAGTTAGAAACATAGATACAAAAATAAAACGAACCTTTCGGAATACTCCTCGATTTTGCTGTGCGCAAATGTCAGGATCTGGTCCACGTATTCGAGTCTGTCTGGGTAACAGCTGAGGGAGAGATTGGTGAGCGAGACTAAGAGCGCGGTGATGTCTGATACCGACAAGTCTGGTCGAGCCTGCAACCACATCGTCAGAATGCCCCTCGTTCGTGCGTATCGCGTACTACTTACCTTGATGAATTCGACGACTTGTTTCCAAAAGACTTCAACGAACGTGACGTTCTCCGGTCCATGGAACTTTCTTACAGCCACGTCGTCCTTTTCCTTTTCCTTTTCCTCTTCTGACGAGACCCCGTTCATATCTCCAATGTTCTTCTCCCACGTGTCTGACCGTCGAACACCGCCATTCGTGCATTTGCACCATCGCGAAGCACCGTACCACCAGTAGTATCCTCCCGCGAATTGGCTATCTGCTTGCCGGGTGCTTGAGCCCCGTATAGGACCGAATCGGATCCCTCGGTACGGCCAACGTGCCCGCCGTTCATACCAATCGCCACTTGAACTGGTGGAGCTGGAGAAACCCTACCATATCCGTTAGGTCGATAGCCCGACGAGGTGGGAGCTGCAGCATAGGGATGAGGAGAAAGTCCTGGACTGTCCCTTGGGGTCTGGCTGACCCGTCTATTGACAGGGGCTGTGGGCTGTACATTGACATCGCCGCGGGTCATTGAATCACGGGTAACGTGGCCTTCGCGAGTTCCAGGTCGTCTAGTACTCTTGTGGTGAGCAGGGGTCGGAGCAAGAACAAGCGGTGTCGATGGTGTCGATGGATCTACGGCCGGAGCTCGAGGTCGGCGATTGGAATCACGATGACGAGGGGTATGTGGAACATTCGCGGTTGCGTGTGCCTGTGCCAACAACGAAGAAGGTGTCTGCCAGAAACGGACATTCAGTTTCGAAATAGAGTCTGGGAATAGACGCGCAAATTACATACATTACCAGCTTCCCAACCTTTGCCATTGTTCAACAACATCCAATCGTAGATACCGTCATCTTGCTCCCCGATGCTCTTCAGAACCTTGGCGAAAAGCTCGCAAAGGAAATCGTAGTCGGGAGACTCCTCGAATCCTAGCTTTCGCACGTAGTTCATGTAAATGGCAAATTCTTCTGCAATGTAAGAAATTTTAATGGACGCAATGTGTAGAAGTCACCATCGTCATGCACTACGAAGTGCTGACATGGCGGTGCATCGAAGGACGAACGTACCAGGAAAGCCTTCACATAACTCCGGAATTTGGGTGGTCTGTTTCTTCTCTCCAATCTTCTCATACTTTTGCTTGTTAGTTGCTGCCCTGAGGCCTTGCCAGGAAAGGCCGCCCCGAAGGAAGTACATGAACACATGACCCAAAGATTCCAAGTCATCTCTACGAGATTGTTCTCGACCAATATTTATCGACATGTACCGAGCTGTGCCAGACAGGCTCTTCCGTTCACGGTAGGGAATATGTACCTTGGTCTTTGGATCTCGGTAGTGTTTCGCCATGCCGAAATCTGTTGTAACCCGAAGTCAGATTAGAAAATTCGAGAAAATTACAAAGAGTAACGGTATTTTGAAGCGCGTCAGGGCGGCGAGGCATAATGCCGCGGGGTAGACGTGGGCCGAAGAAGGACAAATCTTGGCTGGTGAGTGAAAGCATACGTACCGATGATATGAATAACGTTGGCGGTTTTTGTGCCAGGAACGCCAACCAGGAAGTTATCAGGCTTGATATCTCGATAAATGAGTGACTTGTCGTGGACTGACTGAATGCGGGTGATCTAAAGTAGGATTAGTACAATGATAAACAGGCGCGAGAGAGTTCGAGAAAGATGAGATAGCTAAGAAGACGATAGGACCACCACGATCCCACGTACACGCATATATGAACAGACTGTACCCACCATTTGTTTCGCTGCCATACATACTGTCTTGATGGTGAACTTGCGTCCACACATGTCGAATAGATCCTCGAGATTAGGACCAAGTAAATCGATCACAAGGACGTTATGGAGTCCCTCCTGCCCGAAATGGTGGACTTGTGGAACACCCACTAAAAGCCACAGCTTGAACCGCGGACCAATGATGAATGAAATATACGCACATGTCCCGTTGAGTGCTCGATAGGATCGAAATTCATCCCGTAATTGGGGGGCATCGGACTTTCGTGGCTCCTTTGAAAGCACAGAGATCAAAATAAATTGTCTCCTCGGGGGAACGACCACTTACGAATTTGACAGCAACGGGTTGGTTTGTGAGAAGCTTGGTGCCTATGAAAGGAAGTGTTGAGTTGGAGACGAAGAGCGAGTGCAGGTGGAACTCGTCTGTGAACACCCACATAAGTCAACGATCAATCGCGTGACAGTATACACGCAAGAGAGCAAACACCCACCCGAACAACGACATCCATCGAATACTCCTGTGCGATGACGTCCTGTCTGCTTGCTCGTCCGTCTGACACCTTTCTCCGAGGATTGGGGTCGGACGACCAGCCGTTAGAGGGTACGGTCTAGAGCACGAGTAGGGGCAGATAATGGAGCGGGTAGTAGCGGTTTCGAGCCTGCGAAAGCTCTCGTCAGGGGGCTCCGCTACCCCTACCGCCGCCCGTCCGAGGCCGTTTAGGGTTCCAACTACCAATCTTTCGCCCTATCGACGGAGTTGGCCAGGTCACAGAGGCGCTAGTGGCATGTGAGGGCACGACCCCGGATAGAGTGGTTGCGATGGGGGAAATAACGAGGGGAGCTTCCTGCTCGTAGATGGTGGTGGAGGGGAAAGGAAGGTGGGGGCGATTCCCACAGGTTGTTCGGGGCGGTGTGGACCAGGTCTGGAACGGGTGCACTAGGCGAGCGAGGGATGGCTAGGGAGAGCGAGGGAGAGGGAGAGGGAGTGAGTGGACACGCACCGGTCTTCGTCGTTGTCGTTGTAGTCCGTCACACCGTTGTCACCTAGTCGTCGTCGATGTTGCGAGGACGTTGTCGGTGAGGGTGGATGCGTGCTAGGGTGAGCGAGGGAGAGAGAGAGAGGGAGGGAGTGGACACGCACCGGTCGTCGTCGTCCGTCACGTTGCCGTGTGGCCAGCACCACCGTTGTCACCTAGTCGTGGTCGATGTTGCAAGGACGTTGTGGGTGAGGGTGTGTGCGTGCTCGGATGTGCGAGGGAGAGAGAGAGGGAGGAAGTGGTCACGCACCGTCCTTGTCGTCTTTGTCGTGGTCGTCCGTCACGGCGACACCGTTGAATCGAACTGGTCACGGACGAGCCGATACTACTAGCATACCGACTGCGGAAGAAATCATGAATCGCACGCACGGCGGAAAAGAACGACGACAACCGGCCCGTTTCCCCTTGCAACTTACCGGGTACTGTATGTCCAACCTGTCAAACAGGAAGCTATGGAGCCTGCGGTTCTGTCGAAAAACAATAGCGTGCACAATGTAGGACGCGGCGTCATCACTGACTCATGCTCTGGTTCTGTTGCCACGAGTTACAGTAATAAGTATGCTGGTAGCAGACAACAATACATAGCAACTTGGACAACAAATCTGATGAAAGTAACAGTCTGTCAGAGGGAAGTTCATGCTACATGAAGAGTGTTTTGTGAACAACTTCCAGCAACTTTGATTGTTTCGAACAATAAACGAACAGATAATGCTACTCAAACACGCGACGATGCAAGGATAACAAGTGAACAACGTCGGAAATAGATAGTATTTGGGGGCTTGAATCGCGAAGCCCTTCGCGCTGAGAGATATCACAATGGAACGACCGTATGGTGCGGGGAACAACACTGAGCCCCCATCCTCGAGGCAGCTATGCAACCAAAAATATATATGGCAGGATGAGAGAGAGGAGGAAAAAATCATGAAGGCACGTGGGAAAAGGGGGAGGGAGTAGGCTGCGCGTGACGAAGAGAAAGAATGCAACGTGACCTGCAATGATACAGCTTGTTAGTCGATGGACGGCTTTTGGGGGAGATCTACAGATGGGACGGCAGATGAAAAGGTGGGAAGATAAGGGAGACGATGGGACAGCCCTGTAGAGATCTGAGATGCAAGGAGCGCACGGAAATGGTGGGCCATGTCCATTGAAAGGTTTGCATGGCAGACTCATAAAGGTCGTTCTGCGCAGACGAATTAGAAGCTTGCTGACCCTGCCGCTGGTCTTGGTGCTGAACGTTCGAGTCCTCCGCAGGAAGTAACATGGGAGGGTGTAGGTAAGTGGCGAAGAAGTTATCTTCGTCCTGCGGAAGCATCGGGGGATGGATCTTCCGCTGGAAGCATGGGAGGGTGAACCAGCTGAGGGGACCGATCGGTGGGGGGCGTCGGAGGGTGCTAGAACGCGTTGCCAGAGCCACGGAAGACGCTGTACGAGGAAAAAAAAAAAAAGGAAAATCCATCGAAGAACGATGGGAATGAGACGCGGTGGAGGAATGGCCCGAGTATGAGTCCGCGTAGGAGGGGGACGAGACAGCAGAGGACGGAGGCTCGGACGCCGAGTCGATGCTCATGCGACGGCGCTTGGTCGTCCTTTGTTCGTTGTTTGTCGCGACCTCCGTCTCCGGGGTCTCGACAGTCGAGAACGGAAAAGCGTCCGGTGGTGTTTGGAAGTTCTGGCTCAGGTAGTCGGGATGATAGGGACCAGGGAAAGGGTTAAAGATGTTCGAGAAGTTGGTCTGGTTCTTGTACCCAGAGCTCTGCGTCTCTGGCCCAAGCGCTCCCAGAAGCTCAGACGAAGTGGTCTGAGTCGTCGGTTCCTCGGTATATTCATACGCAGGTTGGGTAGTCGAGTCCGGTGCCAGCGTGGGGGAAAGTTCTACGGTCGGTACTCGCACCAGGGCTCGCGGACGGTGTTGCGGAGGAGTCCGGGCCGGCGCGTCTCGACTGGTGACGCGAATGACATCCGATTTCATAGAAATCGGCCTTGCAGACCCATGCAGTTTATAACTAAGGGGGGACATGCTTAACGAGCGGCGTTGACAACAAAGAAGAAGTTACTCACTACAAGCCACATCTAAATTATGTTGTATTCAACCCCCGTGACATGAGTCGTTGCGCAAAAGAAGCGCGGACATGAAAAACGTACGCATTACACACAGTCTTACCCTCGTCGTCCTTCCTCCAGAGCGGCGTTGCGGTGGTGTGGCAGTTATAGCATTGTGCCGTGCCGACTGTTCCACTGAGCTGAGTGGTGTGGCGCATGTGCCTAGGAAACACACTAATAACCTCGACCA
The DNA here is from genome assembly GCA_038091775.1 of Leccinum olivaceopallidum. Taxonomy (NCBI): domain Eukaryota; kingdom Fungi; phylum Basidiomycota; class Agaricomycetes; order Boletales; family Boletaceae; genus Leccinum; species Leccinum olivaceopallidum. Next base: position 2,699 of record JBBPPC010000118.1, on the reverse strand, counting down.
CCTCCTAACGGGGAGCAGCCTGGGTGCGACCCTGTGTGTGGCGCCGCAGTTCGAGTACTCGGCCTTGACCCCGCCAGGAGCGGAATTACCATTCCCGTGAAGAACCGCCAGATTGACGCTGGTGGTAGTGGCACCCGGGCCAGACGACCGTGTGGTGGGAGCATTCTGGGTCTTGACCGTGAGGTTGGGGCGACGGCCGGGGGCATTTGCACGTGTTCCCCCGCTGGGGCCAAGTTTGGCCGGGGAGATAGTTTGGGGAGGGGGCTCCTGGACAGGCTCAGAAGGAGGAAGCAATGCAGGGTCTGGTTCGTTGTTGTCATGGGGAACAGGCTGCGATTCCGCGACGGGCAAAGCGGGGATGGCGGGCTCTTGCATCAGGACATCGAAATCGGAGGGTACTGTCATTGAATTAAGCAGCGAAATCGTCATCGCTAGGATCGACGTTGCTGAGGATCTCGTCGAGCGGAAGCTCGATGGTCGGACGTAAGATACTGAAACCGCGAGAGGAAGTGTTGATAACGTCCTCCCCATAATTCATAGCGTTGGAAACAGTAGGCTGTACAGAGAGGAGGGCAGATGGACCGAAATCGCTAGAAAAAAGGGACGGGAACCGAAGGAAGGGCTGGTCGTCCGTTGGGCACTTGCGCTTCCTGCCTGCAGAAGCGTCTATGTCGGTATGGATGGACTCGTCGCCAGCGACGTGGGCGCGAGTGGCCTGTCGGCCACGTCGGGTGGAGGTTTCCCTGAACTCCGCAGAAGGTCTGAGATCGGGCTTTTGGACGGCGTTGGGGGTAGCAGGCGTTGGTTGGTCGATGGAAAAGGTGAACTGCATGCGCTTAATGGTCCCGGGTTTCGCGTTCTGGCTGGCCTCACGGCTGCGCTCTCGTTCAGCCGCGCGCTGGCGAATGAGATCGGTGGACGCATTGCGCTTGAAGTCGGGAGCTCCAAGCTCCTCGATGCTCCTATGGAAGGGTAGGATAGTTAGGGCCAAGGGGTCAGATTACCAAGGAGTTGAACGGAAAGAGGAGGAAGCTCACCTGCCCTTTTCCTTGTCGAGCCTGTCGCCCATGATCTTGGAGAGCTTCTTGAACTCACGCTTGGACTTGGCATTGTCGGAATCGACGATGAGGTTCTGGAGATGCCAGAGACGCCAACTCAGGTTCTCGAGACGCTGACCCTGCTCGAGGTAGCTGGCCACTTTGGTACAGACCTGCGCTAGATGAAAAAAGGGGCGATCGGATGAAAGTGGGTCAAGGAACGAACCTTCCATGTCTTTGTGAGGGACTCTGTGTCGCCTAGATTAGAGAATGCGACAAAGGATTTGTTACCCTTGTTGTGGGGGTGAGTGAGAGACAAGTGTGTGAACGACAGATGTACCTTGAACTTGAGGTTGACAATGGAGGGCATGAACAAACTGGCTTTGTGAGAGAAAGCAGAGAGAGAGGAATGAAGCGCGATCGAGGGCCTGAGGGCTGCTCTGATCGCAAGAAGTTTAAGAGAAAAGATGTGACTCCTTATCCACCCCCGCACGTTGCAATTTTTCTGACAGAATGAAACCCCGACTCGTTTGGGAGTTTTTTATATATTTCTTTTTGCTAAAATAAAATTCGTATATTCCCCTGGTCCAGGTCCTTCGGACATCCGTCTTGTACCTTCGTCCAGGTCTCGCTAGAACTTGGTAGACTTCCGTTTATCGCTATTCCCGCCCAGAACGTTGGTGGGCGAGCCCCCATCATATCAGGCTCACCCATTCCCGTGCCGGTGTTCCGCACCCGATTATTCACGGCGCTGCCATTCCAGCGCAGGCACTGGCTCAGCTCCATCCTGGACCTCTGCCTCGTTTCCGAATAAACACGTGTCCTCTTCCTCCTTCCCTCCTCCTCTGGTTCTCTCCTCCACCCACCTAATTTCCCCCTCTGCCCTGTCTCTTGTACGTTTCTCCACTCCATCGCGAGCGTAAAATCCACGTACAACTTCATATGCATATGCCTATTCCTGTCCACAGTCCCCTGTCGCATCTTCTCACCGTACCTTCCCTCGCTTGATTCCATCACACTTCTTTCCACTTGTAACCACATCGCCCTGTAAATTAGCCGATCCGGGGAGCTCCATGTGTCCATCCAATTTCTTGCACAAAACGAGAAACAGACATACCATACCCTTAACCCTGACCCCCATCCTCCAATTAGCGTAGGCACTTGTCATCACTTCTCACCTACACAATCCTCCATCACTGGACCCCAACACCTGCCTCGAGGCTTCTTCAGCCCCAACCTTCGACGCGAAATGACCGCGCGACTTGAACCCAATCAGGAAGCGCTGGGACTTACCGCGACTCTTCCACCGACTGGACGATCACTCACATATGTGGCCTCATCGCATTCATATAATCCTTGTTTCTTCCTGAATCCCCTTCCTTAGGCTTCGACTCGCAATACTCATTGTGTGCGGAGCCACCCGCCAGCGCGCTACCCAGATCGAACGCCCAGAAGGCTCCTGATAACGCCCACTGTGCAGGGTAGAAGTGACACACGCGAAACATGCACAGCCCCGCAGCAGCAGCACAGCTTACCCAGGATATACTTGTATTATTGAGTTTCAAAAGCTGGATTCAAACAGCTCACCGGGTCTGCCAGCGAATAAAAATCCACTAGAAGGATTGATGTTTGCCGTGGCTTTCGCTAGCGATGATCTTCTTG
>JBBPPC010000117.1:0-40907 GCA_038091775.1 Leccinum olivaceopallidum | reverse complement strand
AAGCAGTGCATCCATTTCGCCACGTCTGCGGGCTTCAACGCTCCGATATACCTCCGACCACTCATGTGGGCCACACACCATGCGTACTTCAACGATGGACTTCGCCTGGAGGTAGTACGGCGTACGAGACGCCAGGACGTCCTTGCGGTTGCTGGTCGGTTAGTCTTTTTTTATATACCCATTTCCGGGTTCCGGATGACTGGAGGGCCTACACAGATACGACAAGCTGATCGCCCAGTACTCTCTCGCCAAAGTGACGAGCGACCCGGTCTGCGCGTTCGCCGTTCAAATAGCCTTTGACAAGATTACCGTGGCCCTCGCCGCGTTCCAAAGCACGTCGGTCAAGGCGCTGATGAAGGAACAGCGATCGTTTGGTTTTTGGAGTCCTCGGAGGTGCGACGTTTACGTCATGTCGTACCAGCTGGGGTATCTCCAGGATAGGCTCGAAGTCGCGGCGTTGCTCTGGCAGAACAATATCAGCGCCGATATCATGTACGACGCCACACTAGGGGAAGTGGAGAACGTGAGCCATGTTGAGTTGTGTGCTCGCGAAGGCATCTTGTAAGCCACCTATTCTATTCTATCGATGAATCGAAGGCAAACCGTTCATATTTAGGTTTGCATTGTACCCGCGGCCGCGCTTGCTCCGCCGTGAACAAGCAGCATTCAAGGTCAAGAGTATCCTCAGAGGGACTGAATACGATAGTGAGTGTTCCAAATCCAGAACCAAAACCAGCCTTGCGGTTGCCCCTGCTCTGACACTGCAAACAACTAGTCTCTCGCCAAGACCTCGTTGGGTGGTTGCATCAGCAGATCTCCGAACAGAAGCGCATAGACACATCCACATCGGGGACGAGTGGCTACTCCAGTGTTGTTCCCGCGAGCGTTGGCAGTAAGGATACCTCGGGCAATGAAGTACAGCTCTTGCTCCCCATCGACACCAAGAAGCAACGAAAGCAGGTGAAGCAGATGTTGTTCGACAGAGGTACGTAAAGACGTGATAACTGAGCGCGTACCAGATATGGTTCCGTTCTTCGCCTGATGTTTCTGACGTTCGTTTCTCCACTTCCTACCTCCTTACCGCAATAGCTTACGAGCGCGGCGCACATTTGAGAGCTGCGATGGCCAACGACATGCCAATGCTCGCAATCGACGTTCCGAACGCGGTGTTCGACATGCTGGTCAGGAGCTCGAGCTGGATTCACGATGAAGAGGTGTGGAAGACGATCGTGGCGGCGATGCCACCCTTGCAGACGGCGTACGCGCTTCAGCTGCGCGAGGCGGTAGCTAAGAGGAAGGCCGAGGGGCACCCGTTTATGATCTTATATGCAACGCGAGAGGAGCGAATTCAGGTGCTTGGGTTGTCGCACGGTTTGGCCTAAGGGGCTAACAATTTTGTATGTATTGCTGCATCGTGTAATGCGTTTATATATCTACTCCGAGTTAACGTTGGGGATTTTCTGCAACGTATGGCACGCTTGTTGCGCCTGCTTTTCGCGATCGATCGCGAATTATTCTGACAGTCAATCAAAGGATATCGTTGGCGAGCTGTACATTTCTCAAGGCCGTCATAACATGCGTTCGAACCGGGGAATGCTCCTGGATACCCAAACTCATCGCAGCTAGATCTCTATCCAAACAGTTGTGATTACCTTGGGAGTTGAGTATACTGTCATAGGCCTTGTAAAAGTCGAGGCTGGTCGTGGTACGTGTCATTTTTCTCCAAGTGCTTTGAAGTCAGTTACGACTCATTCAAGTTGGCAAGGAGCAGATAGACGATGAAGCGGAAGTTCGCAAACGCGGATCCATCACACTGATGGGCCACGGTGACCCACTCAAGCTTTGGATACGCGACATTGTTTTGCTCGCGGCGGAAGAACAATCGCGTCTGTTTCGGGAACGACAATGGGCAAACCAGCACTCAAGGAGAACATTTTACCGAAACCAGCGGACGCAATGATCATCGATCAGGAGTACTAGTGTTACCCAGTGAATCTATTCTGATTCCTGAACCTCAGGGGGTTATAGGTACCTGGACTGTATCTCGTACCTGCGTTATGGGTTGCAAGATATTCATGGGAATAACAGAACCAGTAACGCCGAGCTGTTCGAACCATTCGTTCACTAGCACAGTGTCGCATCGTTTCTGCAGTCCTGGACAGTGGAGATCAACTCAACATTCGCCTTGAAGAAGTTGAAAGCAACTCGTTGAGATCAAAAACTCCCACGGTCGCCAACTTGAACTTGAGCTGGCTGGCAGTGGCTTGTCAACATGCCCACTGTACGAAGAGTCGACCGAACGGCAACTTACAGTCCACTGGAGTAATAGGTCCACTCAGTACGCACATTACCTGGTCGCCCTAAGAGGTACATATCGAGTTTGTTCCTGTTCCTGCCGCTATTGGCACAGATTGACAATATGTACTTACCTTTACTTCAACTTCCTCAGCAGAGGCCGTCCAGATCGTGAACTTCAGTGGCAAATCGAAAGTCATCCCATAGAGCAGCCATACTCACTGGCACAAGCCTCGTGCTACTAGTCGGCAAGCTCCGGATGCAGAGCACTTCGGATGCACAGGGTGTAAATGAAAGAATGGAAGTCACGCACCACAGCCCAGGTCTCGTACGTCCGAGGGAACGTGCACAGCAGAGGGCGATTGGCTACTATGGGCTCGGGTAGCCCCGTGCCCCATAGGAGTACGGGTTCGAACACGCGTCGGGAAGTCCGCACAGCACATGAGGGAGGGGCATGTGCTACAGCCTACAGCAAAGATGGCGAAAGCCTTAGCTTGGTTTTATATTACGCCTTCACGTATAAAAGGACGACGGATACGTTGATAGCCGGTCGCTGCCTCCGCCAGGACCCTTGTCCCTGCAAGCCCAGCGATAATGGGCAATTTTTTCGAAGACCTCGTTCACTCTGTGATGGAGAATGCGCTGACAGAAGAAGAGCAAACTGCTCTAAAGGTGGGCCCATCTTATGCCCTGCTCTGATGGGTCTGCTGAGCTGCATAAATTAGGCAAAGTTTCACAAACTAAAGCGGAACGTGATCGAAGACGTCCGCCATATCTTTCCTCACGGACAGATCCTGGTGAGTATACTCAATTAGCGATAGCTCTGCGTTGGGCTGAGTAGAGACTTGGCTAGCCTGAGAGCAGCGGAAGGGGTATCAGGGTCAGGTTACCACCTGGACCTGCGGGAGACGACTCGGAGAACGTCGTTGACGCAAGTGCAGCATGTTTCTGTACCGTGTTTGTTTGCTAACCTGCTGTATAGGATCCAGAACTGCCTGCATTGCCAGACGTCATGGAAGCTTACGCCACCTACGTCAATAACGAGCTACCAACCTACCTCGTACACGTCCCAGAGAAGAAGCTTGTCTCTCGACAAGAGGTGAAGAAGATGTTCCGCAGAGACATGATGGCAGTCACAGAAGCAGACATAGACAGAGTCATCCAGGAGGCCGCTGGTCGCTCCTCACCTACAAGAGAGGAAGCGGTCAGGTCCCTCGTGCGGGGAAAGCTCAAGTACGCCACATTCTCCCATCGGTGGCTCGAACGAGGCGAAACATCTTTCCGCGACATCTTGATGTCTTTTCGACCTGCCGGATATAGCAAGTTGGCGAATTTCTGCGAAAAGGCTGCGGAATATGGTTGCTGTCTCGCTTGGTCGGATACGTGCTGCATCAATAAAGATAGCAGCACCGAGCTTGAAGAGGCGATCCGGTCCATGTTCAAGTGGTATCGCGACGCCCACGTGTGCATTGCATACTTGGCTGAGGCGACGTCCATTGACGACCTCGGGGAGGACGTTTGGTTCACGCGTGGGTGGACCTTGCAGGAGTTGCTGGCTCCCCGGACCATGAAGTTCTATGGTAAAGACTGGGTACCTCTTACCGACAGTGTCAACGATAAGCAGAATGACCAGATGCTGGATGCGCTATCGCAAGCAACTGGCATATCTCGCCACGACCTCCGCCTTTTCCGACCTGGGACCCGTAACGTTCACGAAAAGATGATGTGGGCGTCGAAACGGACGACAACGCGGGTGGAGGACATGGCGTACTCTCTTATCGGAATCTTCGACGTCAGCCTGACGATCGCATACGGCGAGGGTCAACGTGCCTTTTACAGGTTAATGGAGACAATAATCAATAGATGTGGAGAGTGGGAGATCATGGCATGGGCAGGCCGTTCTTCCGCTGACAGTGCTGCCCTCCCTGAGTCTCCCCGTTGTTACAAAGCGCTCGGCTCAGCTCACATTGCAGCACCGAGCGACGATAGGACGCACTGCGGCTCAGCTCGTGACTCTTCGGACAAGCGACACAAGCGAGAGGCACCGCATTCTCCCTTGCCTCCACCACGTTGCTGGTCCGCAATGCAGCGTTCGTCCTCGCCCATTTCAGCGCACCCGCACGCTACGCCCTGCCTCTATCTCCCAGTCCGACCCCTCGCAGCTCACTCCCCTAGGGTTCAGAACACGCGGTCCCGATCACCGGGTACACGCCTCTGCGAGGTGTTCCCACCCACCCTCGCAGCTCACACCATAGTCGACAACTCGCGCTCCCGCCCACCTCTCAGCCCACTGCCTACCTCTCCTCCCGGCGCATGGAGCGACGTCCAAAGAGGACTCTCTCAGCGTGTATGGCGAGGCGACAGGCACTTTATTATGACCAAGCGAGGTTTGCAACTCAAGCTACTCATTCTGGACATCCCATCGTCTTCTCTGAAGTTGTTTGAAGGAACTGGAGGAGAGCGCGTGGAATGCACACGGTACGAGAAGTGTACGGTCGGTGTCGTGGACTATTGGTGTTTCGATACCAGTGGGCAGGGGGTCTTGAAGCCGGAGCAAGATCATTTGTGCCTACTACTGCGATCAGACCCTTTTGATCCTTATGGAGAATGGGAGAAGGGGACGACGACGGAGCTGTTATTCGTCCAGTCGGATACGGAGATGAAGAAGGATCTGAGCATGTTGTGGCTGTAGCCGGGGGAGCGTTTGTCGTATATCGCGAGCAGTTTCGTGGTCTTCGTTGGGGTTCTTGAAACTGTGCCTGACACACTGAATACACAATCTATGCTCGAATGCAACTCGAATGTGCTCCTGTAGTATGTCCTGGCCGAGCCCGACAACCTCCCATTTGCACCTAGACTGGCCGTCAGTCATCGCGCCACGCATGGTAACATTGAGTTGTCACTATTTGCAAGGGGACCTTGAAAGGCAGAATTGAACTCTGTCGTCGCCGCAAGAAATGACATCGCACAGATTAGATTGTCGACTAAACGACTGAAGTAAGTAACCTGAAGATGAATATAATCTTTGAAATTGAAAGATGAAAAATGAAACGAAAGCATTCATGCTCATCGAGTGTCACTTCTTCGAGATCTTTAACCTACTGGTGCACAATCGATGAAACTAAAGTAAGAATGAATGCGAATAGGGTCAACTGACGCAGGAGAGAAAGATCAAAACTATGATACTATTGCAACTCTGCAAATCCGACTCGGGGGTTGTCACCAAAATCAAATGTAGTATAGTAGCCCTCGAGGAAAGTGTTCCCGATTATCCAGAATGCTGGTCATGGATAGAGGAATCGGTCATCAGCACAAATGAATGTTGGATAGAACGCCTCACGAGCATCTGGATCTCCAGCGATGATGGCAGAAAAACACTCGTTCGAGCTCGGCGAGATCTTCCCAAGGTTGAGGAATACGGGAGGGATCTGAAACGACTTGCCGTTAAAAACAAAGCTGATTGCCGGGAATGAATTGCATGGAACTAGAAGCTGTTAGCACAACTAAACTGCGAAACCCTATTGACACTTACACGCATAGAATCCTTCACCTATAGGTGTACCACCAAGGGCAGCGTGAATGGCGGAAACCCCATTCGCATCACCAACTATATGGTTGCAACCAGTGTCGATGATGGCGGGTATATTGTTCCAGTGTGAGGACTCTATCTTGGCCACTTTCCCCTTGTCATCTTTAATGCTCTGTATTTCCACTTGCCAGTATCCCTAAATGGCTGATATCAGAAGAACCGTTCACGTCCACCTGGGGTTTCATCTCACCGCCGCGGTCACGTAGGCATACGTGAATTCACCTCTATAAAGGTCGGAGTTAACTCCACCGATGTACAACTCGCCTCCATCAGAGGCGAGCATGACTGAAAATACCGGCTCGGTGACCTCGTCGTAGACGAGTGTCGCTAACAATGGCTTAGCAGCAATCGGAAAAGCCGAGATAGATTGGAAGGCCAGTCCTAACTGGCCATGTGCAACTCGCTCACTGTTGTCCTGGGATGGATTAAAATAAGTCGATGCAGCACCAAAGGTCTGTTCGTCCGCCTACTAGGCAGTCAGAAGTGATTTCATAAACGATACGATACATACAGTGAAGCCAGAAATCGTTACATTGTCCACATATAGTATACCTGAGAGAATGGTTTCATCGGCATAATCCACGGTGAATTCCTTGGGTTTTCCATTGACTACCGTTCTAAACCGGGAAGTGCTTGACCCATCTGGATCCCAGAGAGAGTGACCCACGCAAGTACCACACTTGGTAGATAGCACCAACAGATCGCTGTTCGAAAACTGAACAAGCAAGATGGATATGCTCGACAAGAAGTGCTTACCTAGCCCCTGTGACGATCTCGACTTCACAACGATTGGGATTAGGATGAGCATGTGTTAAGAGCGTGAATGATAACTACCAGTCAAGGTCTTAGGGGGAGTACCGATCGAAATCTCGCCAAGCCAGATCTGCTGCTGGTCACTCGTCAAAGGGATGCCAGCCCCACGCTCTTGCATCCCGTTCCCATTCCCAGCATATGGGTGGGTCGTTCCCGTGTTCTTCTCATAATTGTCGAAGCCACGAAGAACCTTTCTGACAACAATGCCTGAGCGAGAGCGAACATAACGTCACCGTCCCATAACTTACGCGTTGAGTGATGCAACGTGAGCTTTGAGTACATCAACATCAACAGTGTTGTGTGGATTGGGGAAGGGAGTGTGTTTAGTGAGTTTTATGGCGATTCCATTGCTTTTGACCACAGGCTTGGGTACTGCAGCGGCAAAAACAGCCAGTGGAAAGATGGCTGTGGATAATGAAAAGCGCATGATTTTAGTGGGAAGATGATCAACTTAAATTGGCCAAAGCCAAAGTTTAAGACTCGCGTTGACTTATTGATCTGTAATGTAGGGCCCCCGTAGTCACGCAACGATGCAGCAGATCATGGGTACTTACGGAACTCAAAGTTATTCCGGTCAACGATTGATGAACTGAGCGGGCATCTTACTTAAAGTACTGTAAATGATGTGAGACTCATGTAGAGGACAGTAAGTTAGAACTCCGCACCGATCATCGTAAAACACATTCTACAAGCGCGCTGAGGCCTTCGGACGTCGTAGGGAAAGCGAGAAATGAGGGAGCTATTATTAAGTAAGTAAAAGTAGTCACTGGCACAGCCTGTCAGTGAGTATACTTTGAAATCGGCGGTAGAATGTTCCTCGGTCGTTGGCATGTTCGGCCACCTCGGTGGTCCGGGAAGTTGGAACGCATCAAATCGACGATCTTGCAAGCTCCTGGGAGCTCCGCTGAATTCGCCGCAGTTTTACAAGCCTATTTCGAAGTGTTGCAAGTGACAACGCAACAACTTGACGCGACTGGGACGCCGCGCCCAGGCGATGTACAGCCGTCCCAGTCACGCCCTCAGTGCTTTCATTAGCGTTTTACAGGTGCTCACCATTTCATTTTCAAAATCGGGACTTACTGCGTGCCGACTGTCAGGCTTCTCGGTATGATGAACGCATGGTTGATCTTGTCAATCAATGCAGTGATGCAAAGGAGGCTGTGGCGTGCTTGACACGGCAGGGAAAATAAGGTTTCGCAGGAAGTTGACATCACTCAGTCAGCACTGGTAGTGTTCGCTGTTTTGGGATACTGATTTTCAAGGCTTCCAGTGATCGTTCTGGCTATGCCTGGCCCGAATTGCGTTCTCAGTCTAATTGGCGGGCCAGTGCTGTGGGCGATGCAGAAGACTCGACATGCTTGTGACTCATGCATGCTGCATCATGCACGGCCCATTTGAAGTTGAACACAAAAAAAACAGTACGTAATCATCTTCCACCTCACTTGTCATGACTTCACAACCACGCTCGGTAGCTATGATTTACTCAGAATACTTGTCCTCAGAAAGTCGCTGCACTCGGGTTATCGGCGACGTTCTAGCAATATCACTGTCCTTGGGAATTCGTGTTTTTTTATCGATCGGGCCAGAAAACGTGTTTCCAGCGATGTCGGCGTCGGCCTGAAGAGTCAGTGTAAGAGTACCGGTGAGCCCTCACTGCTATCCGGATATCGGGCACAAAAAACAGGCCTGCCTGCCACGCGCGACAACATGCTCTGCTACAATCCCATCGCATATGAGGCCGGTGGAATGAGCGATCATCACAACATTCAAACTTCATGGCCCCAATTCGTCCCCCTCTTGATGGCGTCAAATTCACTCTCAATGCATGGGGAGTAGCAGGTATCTTTGGTGGTGAAGAAGCCATCTCGACCATGGCTCTCATTCCACTTTATCATGGCAGCCGCTGGCTCGGCTGGTACAACTCCCCAGGCAGTCTTCAGGTCGCAAGACATTTTGGGAACCTCGCCCAATCGCACTTTTGGCAACGCGTATTCCCTCATACAAAAAAGTCGCCAGCCGCTCTATTCGCTTTCGATGGCGAACTGGGGCCAAGGTACACCGCCGCCATGTCCGGGACGGAAATGCAGACTGGTCATCTGGGTTATCTGGTCATGGAACGGTGCAAGGAGATCACACTGGAGACCGTGATTGGTGGAAGAAGAACAACTCCCGCGCACGTCGTGCTCCTCGACTTGGGCGAGGTCAACTACGACCACAATGTCCCGCGTCTATCCACAATCAGTGCTTTCCTCGCCCTCATCCCCATTATCATCAGCAATATGACCTGTATCATGTGTGCTTTGGTTCAGGACTGGTATAGCTTTTGTGCCATCTTGGTCGGGATTCTCGCTGGTGGCTTTGCTAGCATTGCTATCGGGTCAGGAAAGCTTATTCTCAAGTCGGTCACCCAGCCTGCTGCAGGATCACCAGCGGGAGATGGGATACTTGTTCCAGTCATTTGGGAGGACATTGTAGTAGTGGTCAAGGGTGCAGAAAACGCAGTGAATGCAATCACGAAAGGAAAATTTGGGTTAGAGCTCGGGGGCAGATGCTCTCAGCACGCCATCGGAATATGCTCTGTCTTCCTCATCCTCGAGTTCTTGGTCCAACTCTTCCTCATCCCACAAGGAACACTTTTCGGCCAGATCATGTTCGTCACCTCGCTCTGCACATCCTGGGTGTACAACTTCCACATCTCCTCGTTCAGAAGAGAGACGCTTCAAGCTGACATACTCTTCAAAAAGCTTGGTGACCCACGAATACTGAAATTCCTCCTCGGGACGAGGACGACGATGACGGTCTTTGTTGCTCTGCTCGTTTTTCACCGAGTACTCAATCCTTTGCCTGCCACTGTACAAAAGACATTGTGCACATTGCTCCCGAACGACACAGTTGTGTGGCGGAAGTGGAGAAAGAAGGTTGCCACGCAGATATGCGACAAATCGCTATCCTGCCTCGAACTCGATGAAGAGGGAGACGACAGTGACCTCACAGGGTCTGAGAAAGTGCTTCTCGATGCCCTCCTTCGTGATGCAAGCGCGGCATATGATGGTTACTTGGAGTACGTCAAGCTTGATTGATAACGCATTACACCTTTTTATCTTTTTTATCTTCTCTCCGTCTTCTTTTTTCCACATATGACCTGTATTATTTATTTCTTTGTCGCCTTCATGTTTCCTGAACTTCATTTTTTACATGTTGTCGACAACAGCATCCCTACTTTTGGTCATCTAATGTAATACTTTATGAGCTTTCAAGTTTTAGGTTATGAAGCCCCAACGGTATGAGTGTGGCTCTGCACATATAATAAGGAAGACTCGGGAAGGGATTTACATACTGCGATATCGAACAGTCAAGCGAGCAGTTTGCTGCATGTTCTCTCCCTCCTTTTCCTCATGCCCTCACCAGGTGCGCCTACGAGTTCGTGCAAGTCAACACAAACGTCTCGCATGTCCACGCGCCCCCGAGCATGTGCGTCGGCCCACGCGATGAGCTCAAGATTTCAGTGATCGAGGATTGAGAAACGTTGCGCATATCGACATATGCTGTCGTCAAGAACACCTTGAGGAATCCGGAGTCGGCTTCTTGCCCTGGTGGGAGAAAGAACTCGATGGGGTTGGTTCCGAAACCACCGTATCCGAACGCGAACTTTGACGGTGTGCCGTCCGAGTCGATCTTTTTTAGCGGCGCGGCCATCGTAGGGGATGGTGGTTGGTACCAAGACTATGAAAAATGAAAATGTCAGGCCCATGTTCCCCCGAAGGTGGTGTGAGTGGAGAACACACGCACTTGAATGCTGTAATCCGAAGGGTCGAAATAGAAAAAGTAGGGAAATAGGTCATCCTCGGAAGAGTTCACCAAGGTGAGACTGTATCGTTCGTCGAGCTCCCTGATCCTAGCTTCCTTCCAGCCAGTGCCCTGGGGAACCTCCAGAAGGTCATCTCCCACAGGGCCACTTTCATTTTGGGTGACTCCGATGCGATTTAGTCGCAATTTCACTTTTGCAGCAAAGCTCGGTGGAGCGCTGGGCGACCGATATAAGCAGGAATTGAAGTTCGCGATCGCATCGAGGACGTCCCCGATATGTTGTTCAAAGTTTGCACCGAGATCGACGACGGGTGCCGAGTACCTGGGAATAAATTGATCGAAGCGTTTGACCATCCATCGACCAGGCTCGACACGGTGTAAGGCAACGTGCGCCGGTTCGTTGGCGGGGACGACAATGACGCGAGAACTCGAGAACGGAATAGGGGAATGAACCCTCAGCGTGGGGTGGTTCCAGTTCGACACAGTGGCTCTGCCGTCGGTGATGTTTGGACTACTCTCGAGCACGGTCTGGAAAGCGCCAACCTTCTTTGCCTTGAGGACCGCCGTCCGCGTGAAGGATGTGACGTCAAATTCTGTCCCCTTGACGACACCGTGAACACTACCCGCTGAGACCCACAGCTTGTTTCTGCTCTTAGATACCCTGAACGTGGTTTCCCCGTCGCGAATGGTATTGACACTGAAAAGCAGCCGGTCCGTATTTGCGCCTTCGCACTGGGGGTGCTGACCCTTTTGTTTGAGGTCCAACATCTCAAACAATCTGGAATAGGTGGTCTCGTGAATTCTACAACTGCGCAAGCATTCTATGAGCGCAGTTGTGAAAAGGCCACCTGGCGCGTCCTTTGCATCAAGATCCTCGAATGCATTCTCGTCTGAACGGCATGCTGCAAGAAGGATGTGAGATTCCATAGCTTTATATTGAAAGCCAGCTTGTAACACAGTCTTTACAGCGCGAGCGCCAGGAAGTTCCGGGACAGAAGACCAAATGTCTCGATCGAGATCTGCAGGAGGGGGATAAGGAGATGATGGAATAGACCTGGCGCGTAGCGACTCATTTCGCGAGAGACCGCCCGAATGACAGCAGTCAAACACAGCAATCTAGGATGGCGCGTCGTGCGTGAAAAAAAGATCGGAAATAAAACATGAGAAAACAAACATACTACGTTGTCTCCCTTCTCGAAGGCAAGCGTGCGCATCAACGCGTCAATTGTGCGATCAGGAATATCCTGGACTTCGTCACACCTGGCGTCCTGAGGGCAGAGGGTTTCAATCTTGTTGCCTTCCGCCACCCATCCCGGAGGAGCAACGATTCGGCTACCATGACCGGCAAAGTAGAACACAATTGCATCATCCGGCTGGATGGACGTATTATGAATGAGAAACAGGTCAAACTGTTTCAATATTTCCGCTCGAGTCGCTGCTTCGTCTGCAAGAAACATTATTTGCGATGAAGGCACGCCGAGCTGGTCGATTAGAAAATTTTTGAATCGTTCTCCATCATTTCTGCAGCCCGTGAGACGTGAGTTTGGATCCTTGTATTTGTCGATTGCGACCACGAGAGCAAAGATCCGTGGTGTTGTTGCCAACGCATCGAGACCGGTACTGTTCATTTGGTTAGATGAACTTGTGATCCAGCTGCTCGAGGTAAACCGACCTAGTCGTTGGTTCAGTCACCATCGATCTGGACATCGAATGTCAGTGACTCCTTCGCAGACTGGTTTCAAGTCCTCGGCAACTCAACTGATCGTCCGATGATGATGACGCGGAGGATCGTAGGGATGATTTGCTTGTAGACTTCAGTGGCGTCTGCCGCTCTCTTTTTAACCTGATCAACCAGTCCCTCAGATGAGCAAAAACGACAGCATTCAAGGTGCAGTGGAGGTTTTCCTACAGCTTGTTGAGGTGGAACCATGCCGCACTGCCAGTGGAAGACATACTAGCCGGGATGGCGATTGAGCACTGGATTTATGAAATCGCCAAAGATAACCTGGTTAGGTTAGTAGATTGGATGCCGGATTTGCTGTGGCTGTCTGATTCGGACCTTCAGCTTCAGTATGGGGCGACCCGGGAAACACGGAGCTTGTCAAATTAATGCCCTCCTTCCAGTACACATACAGCGTGCACGCGCGCCCCCTAGCAGTGACGACATGCTACGTGAGCGAGAGCGACGGCAAGGACAAGGACGGTGAAGGGAGAAACGAGCACGATCGTGACTCCGACTCGGACATTGCCGTGCCCCACATAGATAGTTTCCGGGATTCTCGGAGAGCAAGAACTTTCTGCAACTGAACTTTCTGTGCAGGCGACCATTCTTTCTGATGGGTCTATCGAGAATTCCCAGGGAAGAGAAGACAGAAACGGATCACAGTCATGATTGTACAGATTCACAAGTACATAATCCTACAACAATACTCGCACATTTCGCATCATGCACCTCCGAAATCAGACTACTAGTATACAAGGACCCTGGCACGCTACAAAAGATTCTTCTCATACCAGTTAGACTCCTTTTGGAGGGCGGCTTGCTTAGTATCATCATGGAGCCAGTGGTGACCCTCTCCAGGGAAGAATATGAATTCGATCTGTTCTGATGGTAGCAGTTGGGTGATTTCCTGCAAGAATTGGCGGGCCTGAGCAGGCGGGACAACATTGTCATCTTGACCGTGTAGCATCTATGAAGAACGAACGAGGTTTACATCGCGTAGCACAGAAGGGACGCAAGTGAGAGACGTACAAGTAGTGGCGTTGTAAGGTTGGGCTTGTGAGTCGAGGGGTTGATGATGTTGTCGACTGGGCTCCTGGACTTCCACTTACTGCGATCGGGAGTACCAAAGAGTATGTCGAGGTACTTGCACTCGAACTTCTCCGTGGCTTCTGCGAGTAACACGGGATTGGTCACACCCCCATACGCGGAGCATGCGGTCTTGTAGAAAGTTGGTATCGGGTCCTTGGCGAACGTAATCGAGGACAGTGTAGCGTAACCTCCTGCGGAACCCCCCCGGATTGCTACACGTTTCCCGTCAATCTCGGCTTTCTCAGCCAGAATTCTAGCCGCATCGTAGCAGTCTTCTATGTCGTATTCTCCCCACTTCCCGTAAAGAGAGTCCCTGATTTGAAGGTCAGCCAGGACGCGAACAAAACATTTGTGTATCATCCTTACATGTAGTCTCGACCATATGAAGAGGCGCCACGATAATTGACATCCAACCTGTGAGTCCATCGTTAGACTGTATGTCCGATCGTAAAATGGAATTGCTTACCAAGCGTAACCACGGCTTGTGTAGAACATCTTGATCCAGTTCAGAGATTGAGGCTCCAACGCAGTCGGACCCCCATGGACATTGACAATGCAAGGAGGCTTCTCCCCTGTCAATCCGGTATAGTTGGGATTAACGGGTTTGTAGAGAACGATGTAAAGTGCCTTCTTCGGGTCGGATTCATACAAATTCCCCGGAACAGGTTTAGAGAGGTATTGCTTCAAGTCTTCAGACACGTTTCCGCTAGACCTGAGCACCCCGAAATCCACTGTATAAGAGCCATTCTTGACCGAAACTGTACCCTGGATGACGCCTCCTGCATCCGAGCTCTGGCTAAACACAGCAGGATCCGAGCTTTTGGAACCAGTAAAGACAAAGCTATTCTTGCCTAGAGGACGGAGATGCTGTGCGACTACGAAGTCGAAACCCTTGATTTCAACAGGATCAGAGGGCTTGATCAGGTCGAGGGCATAAACGATATTTCTGCCATCCCTGAACGCAGTGAATGCAGCGTACTCTCCTTGATTCAGAATAGCATAGGGATCCTGTCCAAGATACCATGCAGGTTCAGAGAAATCTCGTGACAGCGGAGTTTTCAAGACGGGAGTGTGATTCTGCTTGGTCGTGTCGTATATGAATGGGTTCTGGAAGTGGTTGGGTGGATTCTCGGTGGGTGTGTCAACGGTGTAGAGAAGTTTAGTATCCGAGATCCAACGAGGGTATGTCGCACATTGCGTCCCTTTGTTGCCTGCGACTTTCACATAACTTTTCTTCGAGACCGTAAGAACCCCACTTTTGACTTCGACGTCGGCAACATAGATTGTGCCGCCTTGCCACGGCATATCGCCTAGATCCCACTCCTGCCAAGCGATCTTGGTGCCGGATGTATTGAATACTGGGGAGGCATAGAAGCCCGCACCCTCGATGATGATATGGGGTTCGGAACCATCTAGCGCCGTATCGACGACGCAAACCGTATTGACGATCTTTGTCGGATCGTATACATCACCGACATTTTCCTTGGTGTGGTCCTCCCGTAACGTGACCAACAAGTTCTCGTGCTTGGGGTGAATCGCAAAGTTCGCGTAGCGCATGAGGCCATGGGTCTCTATCGACAAGCGTCAAACAAACTGGTGGAAAACAGAGGGTAGGAACATTACCAGGAGTGATCGGTTTCACCGTCTGAGATGGATCAGATACGTGTAGAGAGTATATCCTATTGTTGACATTTTTCGGACCCTTCCCGTCATCGTTGGAGAAGTAGACGACGTCGTTGTAAACGATTGCGGTGGCCCCTCCGTATTCCTGCACAAAGTTTCGCGCGCTGAGAGGCTTTGGCAAGAGCGACTTTGGTTTCTCCGCGTAAAGTACGACGTCGGAGCGACCATCTGAGAGTTCTTCCAGATAATAAATGCTTTGAGTCTTTGGATCGACCACTACGTCGGTATACGATGTGAACTGTTGTGCCGTATCATGAACACCTAGAGAAAATACGAGTTGGACATCGAGTCAACATACAGTAGCGACGGCCTGTTTAATGCCAATGAGCGAATCCCATGTTCCATATGCCTTTGGTGTCTTTACGGTGCTGCACATGTTGGGTTGTGAGAAGACGAATGGTAAAGAGTGGGGTGAGGGAAAGGATGCTAAGAGACACCTACTTATACCTGGGCAGACTGCGATTAAGATCTTCTCGTACGTCGTAGATGTGTAATCTTGGCAACTACCCAGGGCCATTCAGCGTAATCATGATAGGGTTAAATTGCTGTACGTCCAAGTCGAGACACCGGGTAGTAGTATGCCGGTCTTGTCCGGCCTTCCATTCGGATTGTCAGTCAACCGAGCTGGACGAGAAGCTCTCATTGACAGGAACCAACCTGGTCCAACCCTGTTCGGTTTGCGCAGAAAGGGTTCCCAGCAACGGAGGTTCCGCCCCTAACGTGAAAGGAACGTGCGAAATGATGGGCGGCGACAGTAGATAAGTACGTACGTACGAACTTCGGGCCTTTCCAGTGTTCGGTTCCCATTCCAGGGTACTACCTTCAAATCCGCAGACCAACGCCGTGTGGCCCATCGAAAGTAAAAGTTAGTCGCCAACGTCCCATTAATCCAAGAATTTCAGACGGCATTTACTAACCCAGGTGAATCCCCACAGCGAGGGTGAATTCATTAGAGCCAAGTAGGCACTACTTTGCGAAGAGCATTCAATCGATTATCAGGTCGACTCGAATATGGCAAGTATCATGAGGACGCTATGTGGCGTCACCGCCTGATCGTGCTTCCATATGAAATTCAAGAGCTCCGATGTGTTTAGAAGCGCTCACCCCATGATGTATGTAATATTGAAAGATGCGGTGTGGGGATGACGTTGTTTTCTGTATGGTTCTATGACATGTATGTACATATGCATTCTCACTGAACATCCATCGGGTTTGGTACCGGGGCCCGGCTCCGAGCGATGTTCAATTTGCCAGGCCTCAGGAAGGCACAGATCAAAGTGTTCTGGACTCCCAACCATGGACCTTTTGAGTAGAATAATTTACCACAACATACGCATTGTCGCTCACCACACTCAATTTCCACCAGTAAGTCATTTGTCAGGGGATTATGATTGCGAACCCGTTTGTGTGGTGTGATTCAAGGAACACCTAAGGCCCTTTGGTTATCCTTTCGGATGCCTAGACCGTAAGGCACTTTCACCCCTTCCAGAAACGAACTGGATCCAGCGGGGTTCAAAGAGGCCAGCCTTGACCGGAACTAGTGATCAGGAACCTGTCACGTAAACGAACAGTTGTCTCGTGGAACGTCTCGACACTTCTAGAATACTTCAGATCAGTACCTGGGAAATCTGAGAAGATGATTTCGCAGATATGCACTGAGCTTGATTGACAGCATGTAGGAGGACCGCCACGAGCCTTGGTTCTCTCGATCGCCAAGGCACATTATTTTCCTCAGCCATATAACTGAGCGCGCGGGGAGACTAAATTGAACAACACGAGATGAGATATTGAATGAATGCCGTGAGCGTCTCAGAGAGGACCGTCAGCTACCCGGATACTGGGAAGTCCAAAGTAGGGCTGGCGCGAAAACGACGCAATGGTGCTTCCATTTTGATCTCCTATTTCGTTAGCGTCTTCCAAGCATAGTGTCAAACGGCCGGGTCTCCGCATCCGAGTAGGTATGGAAGAATGTTGCACCCGAAATGCCGCGTTTGCATCGCGAAGAAGGGTATCACGATGGGCATTCTCGGCATTCTCAAGCCCTGACGTCTCCTTCTTCGTCGAGTTCGAGGCAGAATACTGACTTGTCGCATATCTGCCCAGCAACATTCTTTCTCCACTTCTGCCACACAACTGTGTCATTCTGGGGTAATGTGCACAACGTCTTTTGCGCAGTGGTAGGGAAAAGTTTGGGGTACTTCATGAAAAACGAGCAGAGCAACAAAGACCGTTATCATCGTTCTCGTCCCGAGGAGAAATTTCTGTGTTCGTGGGTCACCGAGCTTTTTAAAACAGGATGTCAGTTTTTGAAGCCTCTCTTCTGAACGAGGAGATTAGTAGAAGTTTTACATCCAGGGTATGCAGAGGGAGGTGACGAACATGGGCTGGTCGAACGGTGTTCCCTGTCCCACTTCACCATCAAAAGCGGCGAATAGAGCAGCTGGCGAAATTTCCTTGTATGAGTATGTGTTTCCAGAAGTGCGATCGGATGGCAATGTTCCCGAAGTGTCTTGCGACCTGAAGGCTGCCCAGGGAGTTGTACCAACCGAGCCAGCGTCTGGACTCTGCGGTGGAATCAATCAGACGCGTGACGGCGTGTAACATGGCCCTTGAATTCGTTAACCTGTCACCACGCCGTCAATTTTCCAGATCAAAGTAATCTCTTAAGGCTGTTCCTGGCATTTCTACTACAAACGTATGCACGTCGACTTTAAAAGACGGCGACCACACTACGTGAAATAATTCTGCCAAGCTGCACCCGGTTGGTCAAGTAGAAAATAATAATTGGGCCTTGTTAACCATAATTTTAGGGTTTCTTCCCCAGGGCCCTTCTTTCCGCTCTGACGTCCAATCTTTCCGACTGCCACTCGTGGAGAACGCTCACCAGTGACATCGAGGCAGATCTCGTTCAACTCCTGTCCGAAGATCAACATTGCATCATAGTTGTATTTTTTGGATGGCTGCCGGAGTTGGTGTTGAAGACATGCGAGTTCATCTGGGTGTATCATGCATGGTGCGGGTGCGGGTAGTATGACACCGACGAGTGGGGTGGATAAAACTAAGAGGGCCGGCCGGGCCGCGTGCATGAACAACTGCACAACATGCATAATTGTGCGCATTGTGTGGTCGCTTTTGCGCGCTGACGAGGGCAGCGGCGATGTGAGGCGCACGATTGTGTACGTTGTGCAGACGAGGGCAATGGCGTCGTCCTTTCGTTATCGTTTCGTCCCCGTCTTGGGGACGAGGATGGTGGTGGGGGTGAGGTCGTCGTCGTCATCTAGGAGCGAGGGGATGGGGGTGGATATGCGAATATCCAAACAGCAACGGAGGCTGCGTGCAGAAGCGACTTTACAACGCACACACTTGTGCACGCTGGGGCGAGGGGAGGGGACAGTGGGGACAGGGATGGGAATGGGGAATTGGGAGTGAGGATGTGGCGGGGGTAAGGACGATGACGACGTCGTCTCATTTCGTCGTGTCATAATCATTGTTGTCGTTGTCATCATCACGCTGGGGAGAGCGGGGACGGGGACGAGGGGATCAGGATGATGACCACTGAGGTAACAGTTTCAATGGTCGTGCGAACATATTGAAGGAGTTACCTACTAAGGTGATTCAGATGCGGCGGGGATGTTGTCTCGTCCTCGTCGTCTCGTCGGGATGGCACGCCGTTACCGTCATCGCTTCCGTGTGGGCGAGGGAGAGAGAGAGAGAGAGCGGGGGAGTCGACAAGGAAGGAAAGAATGAGAAAGCGGGGTGACAAGTTAACGTGATACCCGTTCGGGTCTGGAATCCCGCCTCGCCTTCCGAAAACCATCTGGTGAGGTCTGTTTCAACATTCAAAAATTCACTGCATCAATCTAGCTTGAGCTTGGCTCGGAAAATTCACATGAAGCATGATGAGTTGACATGATGATCCGAGACTTCTTTCCATCTGCCAGTGTTTGATCAACAGGTTACCAACACCCTGTCAGAAGTTCATACATTGATGGACTTCCCAGTGGTTGATGTCGTGTTCTGCAGTATTTGAGATGGGTAGGTTAAGTTCAACTGAATTTCTGTCGAACCCTGTCGAACCCTGTCGCACTCTTCAGAATGCACATCGCGGTCGCAACATTCATCGCTACATTGGCTGCTTTGGCTGCCGCGCTGGACCATCACAACGTCTATGGTACTGGTAAGGCCATATCAATCACTAAAAATTCTTCGTTCGTAAACGCAGACACTTCTGTTGATTTTGACGCTCTCCAGTTACATGTTGCGTCAGTCAAGGCGTACGTTGTTTGCCCCCTACATTGCGCCTGCTGAGCACCTGTTTTTGCTTTAGTAAGTTCCTTCATGGCCTCGACAACTACCAGGATAATACGGGGACGGCCCACCCTGCCGCCATGGGCGGAGCCCGCAAGCGTGGGGCAGGCAATTCCTTGACTAATTACAGAGACACGCTTTGGTACGGAAATATTTTCATTGGTACGCCTCCCCAAAACTTTACCGGTATGCTTCTCCGTCCACTTCCGATAAACGATTTAGACTCATTGTCCACGACAGTCGCTTTCGACACCGGCTCTAGGTACGTAGTTTTTGTTCCGCCCATGTCGCTCTTTTACTCAATTCGATTCAGTGATCTCTTTGTGCCAGCGGTCAATTGTAATACTTCTTGCGATGGTCACCAGCTCTGGGACCCTACTTCGTCTTCAACTGCAAAGGACCTGGACCTGCAATTCTCTCTCCGTTATGGAGATGGATCTACGGTCACGGGTGAACAGTACAGGGACATAGTGTCCATTTCTGGCTTCACTGTATGTTTTGTCTATTCTACTAGCTGATCATTTCTGATATCTGAGTAGGCTGCCAAACAGACTCTTGGAGTTGCCACGACATATTCTGCTCAATTCAGACCCGATAGATACCCTGCAGACGGATTGCTGGGAATGGCTTACCAGTCTATCTCGTCTTTCAATTCTAGCCCTCTGTTCGAAACCCTCGTCAGCGAGAAAAAGGTGCCAAAGGCACAATTTTCATTCAAGCTCTCCTCTAAAGGAAGCGAGCTGTTCATCGGCGGATCGAACCCTGATCTGTACACAGGAAACTTCAGCTATGCCAATGTAACGCATAAGGTGGACTGAAATGCTCGGGTTGTGCGTTGACTTCCACTTACATTGGTCACTCAGGGCTACTGGCAGGTGACGATGGAAAACCTCAAGGATAACGCCAACGGCAAGACACTCCTGACACATGTGGACACCGTCATCGACACGGGCACCTCCATCATTATTGGTGAACCCTCGCAAGTCTCGACCATGTACAAGGCCCTGGGCGGTATCCCCGTGCCAGGCAATGGAAACCAGGGGTTCTATTCGTGTAAGTCCTGATGCCTGTTTGGTTCTTGGGACTCCATTTACATTTTGTAGTCCCATGCAATAAATTCCCGAACATAAGCCTTACCTTTGGCAACAAGTCATTCCCAGTCCCTTTGTCAGATCTCAACCTTGGAAAGGTTTCGAAACGCTCGAAGGACTGCGTCAGTGGAATTGCTGGTATAGACCTCGGTTTCCGTGAGTTTTCCTGTCCTTCATCACACAACAGGCTGACCACAGAACGCACTCACTCTATTTTTCAGCCTTCTGGATAGTAGGCGATACTTTCCTGCGTAGCGTCTATACCATGTTCGACCTCAAACACTCAGTAGTCGGATTTGCCGACCTTGCTTGAGAGTCACGAACGTAGCAATTTTTTCCTATCCCGCTATTCCATACAGCTTGATCGATTTCGTCCGTCTTGCATGCTTGTATGATCATTGTTTTGGCTATGTATATTATTTAAACCCGGCACTTTCGTCGTAGAGACTTGTTTGATGCCATGTGTATCTGAATGTATCTGAATCATTTTCCTTCCTTTGCTTGTCCGACGTTGCAGGACAAACAATTAGGTGATTTTGTTGTGGTATTGCACATATGCAATCGTTGTCTGACTTTTATCCAGGTAAACCGTACGGTCCATACTGATGTTTGCAGCGGTTCAGTGGAGTGTCGATCCTGTAGTTGATACTTACAGGGCCACCAGCCTACGGAGACGCCTCTCCTAGATGTGACTTCCCACTTGGCAGAATAACAAAGTAATGGGCGTGAAGGGGAACAAAATGGAATGCGGAGCGTGAGTTCACCCATACGTATGAGTATCATGGCAGCAAGCTCAAGGTGGGCAGTGCCAGAAACCCTACTGGTCCAAGAGATAGTCAGACTGACAATCCGCTCAGCGCTGAACGACTGTCAGGCAGACATCTTCGCCTGGCATGTGCAACAACGTCCGCGGATCACTCAAACTGATCTGTGATGAAACTTGATGATCATCGACTCCACTCATGATCACTGCCTAAAACCCCGAAAACTTCAAACGCGTAACAAGCGGCGATGCAACCCACTTGTGATGATAGAGAAACATATAATATTATATTGAGCACCGCCGCTGCATCACCGTGTGCACCCACGTGCGTTTTCTTCCGTTCCGAGCCTACATATATCCGACCATACAGCGTACACACCTGATCACATCTCTCTCGGAAACGACCAACCTGACACACATACGCCCACGATCCTCCCCCATCACTCCGGGTCCAACTCTGTCAGAACCCGGCACTGAAAGTCACTCACAGTCGCTGTAGTCAACTCCATCGATCTCCCGGACACCCTAACCTCGCGCGTGCTCTTACGCAGACTAAACATGATTCTCGATGCGAGTACGCTATGGAGCGTGACCTGGGGTATGTCTAGCATGTCGCTATACTGAACCTGTGCGCACGATCGTGTCTCTAGTCTGGAAACGGACACGCGGCGATGCGACGGAGGACTGACCGGAAACGCGGCGACTAGGATGACGTTGGCTACCGTGATTACTGTTCGTGCGGATCATCATCGACGAGTTTGATCGCGTTAACAACACATAGTATACGACGGAACTCACGTCCGATGCATGTGATATAGAAGACACCGTCGAAAAAGAGGGTCTGTATGATCGACTTGCGAACGCGAATTTCATGTCGGTAATCGTTGTATTCTTTGTATGCCGTGAGGAAAAATATCACTGGGGTAGGGTGACCAAGTTCCAAGTTCAAACGGTTAGACACTTGCAGGCTGCAAAACATTGCTCACAAATTTCGAACGACAATATCAACGCATACACAAGTGCGGTGTTGCGGCTAGATACCATGTAACATCCGCCCAGAACTTCTCCTACCAGTAAAGAAAGAAACGTCAAACATGCACATAGTTTCGAAGGGAGCAGAGAATCGCCTACTCACGATTTGGGAGCAGATTGTAATTTGGTATGAAGCCAATTATGAGAGCAGCTGCGAGGATGAGCTGACTTCCTTCAGTCCAGCAGACCTGAGCACTAAGCCAAAATCGGTACCGTTCCATACGCGATAAGCCCATAAAGCACTCGTTTGTCTCCTTTCCAAAACACATACGTTCGAACGACCAAAAGCACTGCATGTCGAACTGGTCAGCTCATGGTGGAACCGGTACCGGTTAATTGAACAGACTTGCTCTCGGAAGCGGAGATGCCAATTGCATGGAATACTGATAGAGTAAATAATTTCGATGCAGGTACCAATACTTGGGACAGTACTCACCGTCCTCGTCATAGCTTGAACGACTACAATTCTGTGATATATCAGACCCAATGCATGTGGCAGTAAAATCATCATCCTTACTATCGAATTTGGGCGAAGGGCAGCTGGTCACTCTGTGAGATGCAGCAAAATAACGAACAATTGATTCATACCGTATGCAGATAAGCCCACTCCGATGAATGGTATGTATCTGGAGATCATGAAAATGATATGTACTGCATCGTACGACCTCCCCCACATCAAGCATATCTGATATCGTTGAATATAGTGCGCGATCGAGTTAACAATAGTTACCTCGTCCTCGATCGTGATAGCATAATCAAAAATCTAGCACAGCGTGAGGAGTCACGGAGTCATTCTCCCCAGGCCTACGGATGGGCAGAATTCGTACCAGGATTGCCATTCCAGCAACTACGGCACGTTTATCAACAAATCACTGTTTCAAAGGACGAGGTCATACATAACATACCATTGAAGTACTATGGAGCCCGACACAACGTTAGCACTGAGAAAAATGGCAGCCATAGTAGAAAGACACCTTGGATAATTGTAGACCAGCTGCCTGAGTGACCGTAAGCGACATGGTACGAGTCGAACCTGCGTAGAAAACGACAACACGCTGTGGGTAAAGGACGGAGCAGATTGCGGAATCTGGAGGCTTCTTGAAAGCACTGAGAAAGGTACCTACAAGTCAGTTCCAGCCGCATCGGAGATAGAACCAGGCAACAACGAATGGAACCATCAGATAGGTCCGAGTCATTGTGGCTTTCAATTTGTAGTTCATTCAGAAATGCGTCCAAACTGGTCACTGTATGACATATGGATAAGCAAAGAATGCTTCCAGAAGGTAAACTGTAACTTCGCGTCGAATCGCCCTTATTTACGAGCCTGAGCGGGTCGGTGTATACACCAGTCTGACGCGTGGGCAGTAAAAAAACGGCGGAAAGGAGTGGAAGCAATCAATTAATCACGAAGAACTGATTGTTCGGCATCTGTTACATTGGCAGTGAAGCCCCTGGCTACGGTCAGAATCAAGCAAATGATGGATACAGTACTCACAGCTTTTTGAAACAAAAGATATGAACCTAACCCCCTAGTTACATGATTTGGCGCGTGTTGATCGAGGCATATGTAGGTGGTGCCACTGCTTGGGGCGTGAAAAATAGGGAAATTAATGTTGTAGTAGTACTAGGAGTAGTCCGAGTCAAAACCATCCAATGTCACGTGCAGAATACTCTTGCGTGCCATGATCAAAGAATCATTGAAGATGTATTCACTAAGTGTCGAGTGTACAAGTGAAATAAGAAGCCGTGTCTTACGAGAAATGTTGTTGATTAGTACCAGTGAGATTCACACCACCAGAAAATAAGACCTCAACTCCGATAGATATTCAGCTCGAGCCGAGCGCTGCTACTTTGTGTGCGGCAGTGTACCGAAGCCGAAAGCATGGGGGAGGTGAAAACGCTGGCACGCACTACTTCTATGGTACGGGAAGCGAAGTGGATGAAATCCTTGATTGGAGTGGGGCAACAGAAAAGGAGAACGAAAACTTACTGGTGTGTTTGCAGTCTTTGTACTTAGTAGACATAAATACAATATTGTATAGAAAGGAGTCTCAGAATCAAACAAACTTCGATGAACTCGCATTGTCTGATACCTCCCTGATACCCGCAATCTCAGAGCGGTCCGACACATCCATTCCGTCATCACGTATGATCTTGATACCATATACCATCCTCAAGATGGTCTACGTCGTCGCCACTTGCAGTGCTTTCCACAGCGGTCGGTGTTCCCGCTATCGGGGTCATGGCGCGTGGGCAACCCATCTCTATGCGCGTCCCGGCGTAGGGAGCAGCCGCGTTCTCCCCTGTTGGAACGCTCGCAAACCCTGCCGCTCCGGACACGCTGTTCTTCCGTCTCGTTTCCTTCTTTACCGGGCGTCTCCGTGCCGGTTCCTCTCCTACAGACGACCCAGCCTCCCCAGAAGTCGAGTATGGTGGAGGATTCAGCCTGGCCCGGTGTCTGGGGGTTCTAGGGGGAGCTAACACCCGTTCAGAGAAGGCCTCAGCAGCTTTGACCGTCAGCGCGGACGTGTTCGATCTGCTCGCTTGACGAGAGGGAGAAGTGGCAAGGAAGGGTGAGACCATGTCAGCACCATCTGCGCTCGCTATTGCAGCACTTTGCTCGTTGGGTGGGACGTGTGGCATTCGCGGCGCTAGGCTCGTCGTGGAATGAAAGGGTGATATAAGATATGGAGTGATGGGTGCAAACGGTTCGTGTGAGCGGCCGAACAGGGTGGACTGCATGGGAGTCTGGTTTTGGATCATCGGTAGAATGACTGGTTGGGGGGAATCAAATGATGGACCATAACCGCGGGCTGTGTGTATTCTTTGGTTCCGACGGTGACGCACCACGTAAATGACGAACAACACTCCAATGATGAAGATCGCGATTCCTCCAAGCACACCCCCAATGACTGCGCCGACTGATCCATGCGAAGAAGAAGAAACCGTCGTGGTTGCTGTCGGAAGGGGTTCACCGGTTACATCCGGCTGGGCTAATGTAGGAAGTGAACAATCAAATTTTCGTTGAATTGGAGATAGGTACCTGCTGCTGCTATATTTGCTGCTTCCGTGACATTGAATATCGCGTTTTCCCATGTGGAAGCTAGAAGGAAATATGAGCTACAGATAGATGACCGATTCATTGAAAATCTCACGATTTTTGGCTGCCCAGAACGGGATGCCTTGCGGAATCCTGAACTCTGATGGAAGGTACCTGAAGACTGATCAACCTTTCTAGCGAAACCAAGCTCAGAATTGACTCACGAATGATTCGATACATAACTTCCGCAGCTAGTAGTCCACGTATTCCAGCTGGAGTGGAATGAGATGATCATGCATCAACTATACGTAGCGAAGTGGGAGACCTTATGTACTGAGATTGTCCCACGCAGTAGGAACAGGCGCTCAGTAGATTGTAGATTGACCATGAACTAATTGGCATGAGGATTGTTGTAAGCGATGAATACCATTTTTCTCACCAGGTGCAACCATTGACCATCGAGCCATTGGGGACGTACTGGCTCTGTTCAAAATTAATCGAGACCACAGTGTCTGGTACTAACAGTCAGTACGTATAGCAAGTCAACTATTGTGGCCGTATGAATTTAGCTCACATTCCGGGACGCATAGCTGGCCAACTTCTTGTGCGGTCGTGCAAGGAACTTGGTCATTCTGGTTCTGCATCCATCCCAAACAATTTAAAGTCGAATTCATGACCATTGACGACTAGTCCAACAGATGACGGAGGACGTGGAGGAACAGGAAGGTTTGCCTCCACGTGTGAATTCAAAGACTTGCAGGAGAGTCGTTCTGCGGGGCTGCGGACCGAGTGTTTGCATCACATGGAGGATGCGCCTTCCATAATTCGCCGTCCAAGCAAATAGTCCTGTGAATGTTCCGGCCATTGGGAGATAATCAGTGCCTTTCGCCACGCGGTCAGCAGACATAGATTCCAAGACAAACCAGATTTTTTGAGTGCATATCATCTCCTTGAATGCTGACTATGCGTCGAAATTTATTTAATGATGGAGTTGAATGGGTCGAGTTGATTGTCATGACTCATGGGACGAGCCGTTAAAATGATCTAGAGAGTAGAGCATGAGCCCGAATTGGTCGATAGAAGACTATCCTAGTTGGACAAATGTTCAACTAAAGGTGGGTTATCGGACAAACTGCTGGACCATGGCGCGGTGGCTCAACGTTGCAACCCGTTGTGCAACTTCCTGAAAGGCCTGTTCATCTCAAGTGGCAGTGCCACTTGAACTTCGTGGTGACACCGGCACTTGCCGAATCACCGTCTTCGAATTTCCCCGGTGTTGCCAGCTGGAAGGATCATATTTTCTGATCCCTACTTATCGGTTTGTGTGATCATCATACGGTATTCTGGGAAGACCCTTCCGTTTCTTATCATTTACAGCACTTTTAGTTCTTCAATGTGAATAGTAAACATGCGGTCTTAAACGGCGTTCTCAAATCTCTACATGGCACTGTGCACATAATATCCGGTGATTGAACACTGCTGCAATGCAGCCTCCCCCTGCCGAACTGTCACGGATTCACCGAGCATCCCACGCAGCGGCGCAGCCATCCTTGTACTATTCAACAAATACCCCTCGGACAGATCCTGATACGACAAGCCGTTTGACACCAGAGAAAGCGACATGTCTATCACCGTTCTGTCTATTCTCGTAGCCATTTTCTCCCTTCCACGAGCTTGGGGCATCCACCCAAACATTTTCAATCTCGTCTCAAATGCGACGTGCCAACCCGAATATGGTTGGATGAACAATGTGGAACAACAGAGCCCATGTTTGACGGTCGCGTACGTGATCGGGGCATGCGTCGGGGACAGCAAGTCCCACCATTACCGCAACTATGTACCACGAGTCACTCATTTGTAGACTATGGACAGCTTGGACACAACCTGCTCTTCCTTCTGGGTACACGTATGATTCGCCGAACGGAACTACAGTCACTCCTTGTTATTGGTGCGCACACTGTGCTTGAGTTTCGACCTTTGTTCACGTATATGGCCCCCATAGCGCTTGGTCTTGCTATAATCTCATGATGGCATGCACACTTTGCCAGAACTTGGCGTATACAAATGAAATCACGACGTGAGTTTTTTTCTGTCTGCATCATACCTTGGCGTTCTAATATAGTGTTTGAAGTTGGCCGTCGTTCTCTCAAAGTTGTCCTTCAAATTACAAAGACGAGTGTGCATTCGCTCTGTTTCCACGTGCAATGAATTATTTATAACTATTCCAAACAGGATATTCCCGCAAGGCTACGTCCTTGCAAGCAACACTTCGATGCCTTACTGGGCTACTATCAATCGTACGAGTCCCTACTTTGTCATACCCACATTCTAACATCATGTGCAGCTGCAACCTGGCCAAACGAGTTGTTCAACATAGATCAAGCACAAAATTATACCAACCAAAGCTGGTTTTCATTTCTTTTTGTACCGAACCTCTCTTATACTGCCTTAGATCATTCCGACTATTGGCCCTCCAACCCGACACCAGGTTCAAGCAATTCAGGAAACAGCATAGATGTTGGCGCCATTATCGGCGGTACCATTGGTGGCGTTGCTGCTATGCTGCTTGTCCTCATTGGTGGTTACTTTCTGTATGAGCATGGGAAACGCCGAGGCCTTCAAAGTGTCGATGGTGCTGCAACACTGCCATCGAGCACGTACACCCCAACAGCAAGTGCGCACGCGCGCTGGCTACCGACCCCCTCCACTGTCTTTTTACCAACACCAACGGGCTCGTCGGCACCCATATCATACGGGACCGGGCAGAGACACGGAATAGGGAGCATATTGTCTCCTACCTCTTATTCGACTATAAGGGTGGCCTCCCCGCCTGCTGTAGACACGGCGTCGTTCTTGACGGCGGGGAACGCAGCGCAGCGCACCCCAGCGATTCCAATCGTCTAACTTCGCGTATGCCCTCGTCGATGCTCACTTGCTTGGATTATATATATTTAGTCATTGACCCACCCGTTCCTTTTTCTCTGTACAGCTACAATCCGTGCTCATTTCCCTAGGGTGTGCTGTAAGTAAAGCTTAACTTACACTACGGAATCACTTGTTAGCCATGTCATGTCAGCGCTCAGCGCAATGTGTGCTATCTCGCCCCATGCACGCAGAGTAGTTGCCAATCTGAATATGGCAGGAGCTATAGAGAGACATCGAACGGAAACCAGAGGGGTCCTGGATGTTTTACGAGATCGTAAGAGTCCAACAATCACTCGCACGACGCAGGTCGCAAACTCCAAGCATTACGGCTAGCTTTAAAGATGAAACTAGCGTTTCATGGCGACGGACCACAATTGCAGACGTAATACTCCCAGCAATGCTCTCCATCTTCTCTAAACGAACGACTTGCCCAAAATAAACCACGTACTCGAGACTGCTGATACTTGAGACAACAACAGGATTGAGCCAAAGGATATATTGAAGTTCAAGTCGGTTTTATCTGCTGTGTCAGTGCAGGTCTGAGTCAGACGGTTTGGATCAGAAGAAGATCATCCTTGATGGATCAATAGATGAGGCGATTCAAAGAACCTGTTAGAAGGACTCAGTTGGCTGAGATGGATGGTGTGGCGTTCAAGTTGTGTGAGCGCGGAGCAAGAAGGCCCAATCCGTGCTTACTAAGTTGCCGAGTTCCAGCCTCAGTCCTGCCATCCATGATGTATGATCGATATCCACCAGCTTGGCCTCGTTGTATAGAAGAAGCTGCTCAAGGAATTCCTCGTAGATATCACATGTTTCTAGCACGCAAAACTCATCTGCGTGTAGTTAGGAATCTGACTCTGTGACCTGTCAAAACCATCAGGCTAAAAGTTTTTTTTTTTTTTGTTTTCGCATCAATTCGGACCCGGGACCAGAGCATCAAACTAGTATGTAGCACATCGGGTGAAAATGCGGTATGTATTTGGAAACTTGGTATATGTATCATCGGGCCCAAACGGTCTTCGCTTAGTTTATCTCGTCCTGCTAATCATGGCCCTCTCGGCTCGGATAGAGACATACAAACTTGACTACGCCTTTGCCTCACTCTTACTTTACGATCACATTCTTTGCATCGGAGAAGAGGTACGTTTAATTCAGTGGAAGTCTTCCTTCAAGCTATGTATTCTGAGTTTTGCCCATGTTGCAAGGTGGAATACTTCTGGACTGGACCATGGTCGCTCTCCCGGTTTCTGTACCTTTCTGTCAGTGGTTTTACTTGCATTTCTTACCTTTGACCGAGCTCTTGGTTTAGATCAGGTACATGAGCCTTGGATTAGCCTTGTAAGCAAGCTTCGATACATGTGTGTCGGTCTGACGATTCGGTTGTTCAGGTTCTCGATAACTAGTAAGCCGCCCATGCCGTGTATTGTCCTGGTTGACTCACATCTCGAAGCTCAGAAATGGACCGTCGGCGGGGTGAGTGGGCTAAGCTGAACTTATAATTTGACGTTCATCAGCCAAACAGTTCCACGAGACGTAGGTCGTCATATCAACGTATAGTGCACCCAAACTACATCACATTCGGCTAGATTTTTTATAGTCAAGTTTTTTGTCTTGATCTTTCCCATAAATACTCTCTGTCAACGTATGTCACTCTCTTTCCCGAGGGTATCAGTGGAAACTGACTGTGATTTCTACAGTGGTCATCACCCTTCGCGTCTGGTATCTGTTCTCCCGTAATATGGTTGTCAAGATTTCAGTTATCGCCCTTTTATTTACAAGCACCATTTCTACTGTTCTGCTGCTCGCAATGATGCAGGGCATGATACGGGATTCCTTTCTTAATCCTTTCATCCCTTTGCCGTCCGAGATCGCGTGGCTCTATGTGCCTTCACTGGTGATTCATACTATCCTTTTCGCGCTCAAGATCTATCGGTTCCTCACGAGTTCCGTGAAGATGCAAACCGATTCGTTCTTGTTTCGCATTCTGAAAGAGTGCGTCTCAAATAATTTGAATGATATATTCGTCTTGATCTCATGGTGATTTCGTACAGAGGCATGTTGATGTATGCATGTGCATCAGGTAAAGCTCATTTTCTTCTTGTGTCCAAGCATCGTGCGTGCACACTAACACCAAGACTCAGGGTCCTTGCTTCTCGGAGTGGTGTGTCTGGCGATGGGAGAACCATCACAACTCGCCGTAAGTCTCTCCGGACCGGTCATGATCACCACAAATTTACTAAAGCAACATGATATGATGTGTTACATCCACCAAAAGCTACGAGAGCCAGCGGTAGCAGGAATGTATGGTTTCTACCCGTTAACTCATTACTCCGACTTGGCCATGGCTAACGCGCATTACCACTCTTTTTCAGTCCTATTCTGGCCATGATTGTCATATCTGTATGCCGGGCCATGCTCAGCATACGTTCCGTGGCCGCGACTTCACATGTAGACCCGGAGTGGTTGCTCAATAATGCAGAACTCAGCCGTGTGGATTGGAGACGGGGGAATGCGTTCGGTGAGATCGTCGTCGAGGCCCCCTGAGGGCGACTCGGAGCCTCCCAATGCCCACGTCCCGCTCGATGCCAAGTTTTATGATTCATGTATACCCACTCTGGCGGGCAGTGATGTTGCGGAGAAGTAAAATGATGGGTTTGTTTGCTGACAATGTTCATCTTCCTCATGTTCTGTGTATTATTTATGTAGTGTACCTTTGTAGCCACTTCGATCTTCTTGTAAAAACAGTATTTGCCTCCAGCAAGCATGAATACAACTGAATTCACGCTGCGAGTCTGATCCATGGGGTCAAAAGGGGATGACTGTGTAGCTGTCGACAACGTCAAGTGAGGCATCCATCTGCGAGACTGCGAGAGCGAATTCAGCTATGGCAGGAGTACTGAGTAACGGACGGTCTTAAGTGTAGTAAGTGAGTGATAGCGATGACTACTATGCATGTCTACTAGTGAAATTGTGTTCAGGTGCTTCTCGCCGACTTCACAGTGTCCAATTGAACCAGAACTACGTGGAAGATGATACCGTATAGATCTGGGCGGATGGGAACTTTAACTGGCTTTCTTAAGTGCTTCCTAGTAGCCTCCTGGCATTTCAAGTTGCTCGTCGGTTGAGCCTCACCGACACTGACACTGAGTTACTAAGTGCCGTGAGAGAAACGAGCTGTCCGACCCGCTGCCACTTAGATCGGAGGATCTTCATCAGCCTGCTAACGCATATTAATGTGCCAGTCTAAATGGGCTCGGCGTTCGTGCGCGGTATGTATCACAAACCCCTACAGACAGATACATACTTATAAGTCGGATTGCCAATCCTCACATGTACAGCATGCTTGTGCTATGTATATACATACGATTGCGCCCGTACTAGCGCTTCCCGCCGGGATCCATGATGATCAGGATTAGAACAGGCACAGTGCGCCACGCCCCATCCTCGGGCTATATTTGTATCGCCGTCACCACTATCACAGGTATAAGTACTTCTAGTACCACCGCCAATGGCACCACCACGATGTCCATGTCCACCCTCGTCCGCGTGCCGCTCACTCTCGCCGCCGCGCTCGCCTTCCATGCTTCCTTGTCTCCGCCCACCGCTCCGGCGCCGCCGATATCTAGTCTACGCCAGCCGGGAGATAGACGGATCGTCTGCGCCGCAGCTCGTTTCATTGCCGTTCTGCTCACTAAGGTCCGTTTACCCACCCACGCCCACGCCCACGCCCTTTCCCTGTGCTGATAGGCCTTGTATCCACCACCTGGATCCCTAGGGCCTCTACTGGACTTCAGCGCTCATCGACACGTCAGTCCTGCTCGCACCCCACGTCCCCACCTCCCTCCCTCGCATTCCCATACCCACCGCAGAGGCGCTCCTCGCATGGATCAAGAACCCAACGAGCTTGAGCCTGGACTCCAGCTTGCTCTCTTCCCTCACCCTACCCAGTAGCATCACCTCCCTCCCGGTCGCAACGGCCATCGCAGGAACAACCCTCGCCATCACAGGCGCATTCCTCCGCCTCGCAGCCTATGACGCCCTCGGCCAATTCTACGCCTGCCCAAACCCCGGGCCCAACGCGTGCGGACCTCCTGCTCTAAATCGTGGAAAAGGACACGCACACGCGCTCATCGCGACTGGACCCTACGCTTTCGTCCGGCATCCTGGCTATGCCGGGCTCGTCCTATGTACGACAGGCCTCGCCCTGTCCCATTTCGGCTCGTATGGAACGTGGTCTTGGCCTTTGTCTTGGGCGAGCGCATGCGTGAGCGGTGAGGCAGCGCTTTCAGCAGGAAACGTGAGCGCTGGGATGCGCTCGGTAGCGCTCACATGTGCCGTCTTGATCACCGTCGCAGCCTTGCGGAGGATCGCAGGGGAGGAGCGGGCGTTGAGAGCACGATTCAAGGGAGAGTGGGAGGCTTGGACGTGCGTGGTTCGGTATAAGCTCGTTCCGGGGATATATTGAGGATGCTGGTCCTACCAAGGGTCGTGCGATGTGCCATCGAACGCGGACGAGAGGCAAGTAGGGAATTGCAAACGGATTTAAAAATAAGACGGGTATACAATTATAAGAAAAGTCCACTCGATAGGTCGAATGAATCAGCCAACGGCATGAAAATATGAACGATAGATGAAAGATGAAAGATGCAGCCGTTCCCCAAGGTGTTTACCTGCCCCGCGCTTTATCAGCGCAGGTCCATGAACAATATGGACCTAGTCCTTTGGCCCTTGGCTTCGACCTACAGAGCTGTACGAGAACATCAGTTGGAGTAGGTGTAGTGCAAGCGGAGGAACCGAGAGCGATGGACGTTCACTGACCTTGCACATCGCCGCAGCATTGTCGGCACACCTGCGACTGCAGTACTTGGACCGTTGATAAGGCGGCTTGGCCCGGCAGAACTGAACAAACGCGCCGAAGGAACGAACGTGAGCGCCAAATTACCGTTATGATGAGTGCACGTCTGGCGTACCTCGCACACCCTGTGCGTCCGCGGTGCTTGACGCTTGTTCGTGGCTGTACGGCCATTGGTTCGGTGGCTCTGATGATTCTGAGTCGAAATCGGCGGTGGCGTTGGTGTGGCTGAATCCTCGTCAGGCTCATTCCCTGTCAGAGCGACGTCCATCAGTGATCATGAGCATTGCCGTCGCACACCGAAACGAATTGGAAAGACTCGAGCAACACAAAAAATGCACAAAAGAATGGAACGCACTCAGTTCGTCACGCAAACGCATGAGAGCCTTGCCTAATTCGTTCCTTCCCGTGCCGTCCGCGCCGACTCCCCAAAACCAGTCTCGTGGCGAATCCTGTTTGACGGACAAATATGTCTTCTTTAAGGATTTTGCCGGGTAGCAGAACGCAGACGAGGCGGACGTACCTCGACGAGTTCTGCGTCGCCAGTGTCGAGGAGCAGCTGGTTTAGA
Source organism: Leccinum olivaceopallidum (assembly GCA_038091775.1). NCBI lineage: Eukaryota > Fungi > Basidiomycota > Agaricomycetes > Boletales > Boletaceae > Leccinum > Leccinum olivaceopallidum. The sequence goes on along the minus strand of JBBPPC010000117.1, from coordinate 7,328 downwards.
TGTTGGTGTTGGGTAAACTTGAGCTTCAGTACTGTTTCCATCTAGAAGGAGCAGTCGGGGTAGATGTGAAATGTTAGACGCATGCGCTGAAAGAGGTCCGACAAAAAGATGCGCACCTTGGAGACATGGACTTGAGACCAGTCGGATCGCACCGCCGTCTTGTGTCGGTGCGCCTCGTCAAAGGCAATCATCGGTTTCGGACCACACGTTCGAATGCGCTCTGCGATCTGCGGATGCCCGTCGAGGAACTGTTCCAAAGGTCCTATCGCGTCAGCAGTGACTCAACACCTCATCATCACCACGCAATCAAGTGAACGCGAGACAAAAGGAAAAGAAAAGAAAAGAAAAGAAAAGTCTCACTTTGAACGCTTGAAAGAGATGTTCGCTCGTCGGATAGCGTTTACCCTCGTACACCACCTCGTTCGGGGAAAAGTTTGTAAACTCGTAATAGGGCTTGTGTTTGTCGTAAAACAGGACCTTTGGACGTGCGTGCGCGTGGGCCCAGCCTCCCGACGAGATGACGATGTGGGTGTCGCCCGCGTCCCAGCATCGTGTACAAGGTGTGAAGACGGAATGAATGAGACCCATTTTAACAAGCGCGTCCGGAGTAAGAGAGAACCTGAAGGAACAGGTCTAGACGAAGGGATCCGAGAAATGGAAGAGAGAAGGCTCTAAAGGTGGGGAAGCGGCGGCGCTGGGACGCACTGCTTCTCATTTTGTTTATTGCGAACCTGAAAATGAGGTCAGGGCGTGGTCCGGGGTTAGCGTTGAATTCAAGGTTTAGTACGTCGTTGGCAACCTAAACGTTATGTTACATAAAGTACCGCCGTCGTGCCATTTTTTAGAGGGTACATACTTACAGTACATACATACTTGGCGCACTGGTGTCGTCTCAGACTCAGATAGGTTTCAGAAAGTACTTGCTTGTAGATCCAATCTATAATCATATTTTACCATCAAAGTTCTCCAATGGATTCTCCTGATGATCTGAGTCGGCAGCGAATTTGCAAGGGTGATTATCCTAGTACATAGTGCCACTCCATCTATCACTGCTCGACGTTCGTACTATCTGTCCTGTGCAGTTGTACCAACTAGTAGGTGTGTCCCAAGCTACCCCCCGGGGCCGTTGACAACAACTTCCTCTCCTATGACCAACCATGTTATTTTCCCACGCTACTTGCAGAATGTCTGGGTGAGAGAAAGCCGAGTGTAAACATTCCTCGATGCATCCCACGGAGTGTGCTTAGAGTCTGCGTCGTGTGAGTTTTTGTTGGATTCCTGCGATCTGGTAACGCATCCACTGGGACCCCCTTGGACCAGGTTTCCGTTCGATTCGTGGCAAGGATTTAGACACATGACACGGTTGTTCCCACGGCCTGTCCCCAGCAAGTTTGAACTTAAGCTTCGCTCTCTTCCACCATCAAGTACTACTACTACTATGGCCACGAGAACACCTCTGACCGCCCGCCCGCTGGACTTGATCTACTTTACTTTTTTTCTGGTGAGTTTCATTGTACTCAAACAATCTATCTATAGTGGTCACTGGTCTAACTGACTGTCCCGACCGGTTTTACAGATCCACCTGCCCGCGTCTCTTTTGCTCGACTGTCAACCTTTATACCCTCCCGGCCTCGTTCCTAGTTTCATCAGCCAGCTTCCGGAAATGTATACCAATATGTCAGCTGACCCACTGATTAGTGGCCTGATGGGCTTCGGGGGGGAGAGCAACAACATTTTATGGTTCAAAACATTCATCTTCATCGAGGCGTGAGCACTCCCCTTTTGTATTCACTGGAAGAGGAAGACTATCTCACTGACTTCACGGGATGGCAGGTTTTTCCAGGTGCCCGTATTCATCCTTGGCATGAGAGGCCTTTGGAAGGGCACGTATCCATGCGTGCCTACGCGCAATCACGCTTTACTAACGGTGCCTTTTTACAGACTCGCGCTCCATCTACATTTTACTGCTCATATATGGTGCCTCAACGGCGACAACCGTGCTGCCCTGTCTGGCCGTCCTGCTCTCGACGCCCATTACAAGTGCGGACACCATCGCTGCAGGCGTGCCATCCGTCTCGGCATCCCAGCAGATTCTGCTGCTCTCGAGTTACGTGCCGTTCTTTCTGCTCCCCGCGTTCATGACCTTCGACATGGCAGCGAGGATAGCGAGACTCATGCGCGCCGGTGCAGCTGCAGCGACAGAAAGGAAATTGCGGTAGTGGAGGAGAACGCGCGCGTGTAAATGCTCTCTGAGCCTATATACTAGGTTAATCGCTGGCTCGTGTTCGACCGTGCAAAAAAGTATCTATGCCATCAGATGCTTTATGCTTGACATTCATTCTCATTTGACGCTAGTTTCCTTCCGACGAGTTGGAGCCCAGCCAGGTAGGATTTGGACTCATGATGAGACGTGAGGCTCGGACTCGGACTTCGAAGACACTGCAGCACAAGCTACTGTCTGGGAGAGAATTGGAGACGTCGCTGGCCCGCCCAGTGCCAGGCAAGCGCCCTCGGCACTCGCATGTATATCCAGAGGACGACAAAAAGAAGCTTAAAGATGACATTGCGTAGCGCTTCATGGCGACGGACTACAATTGCAAACGTAATCCTCCCAGCAAAGTTCCCCGTCTTCTAAACTTGGCCCAAGATAATTCATATAACTCCAAGGAGGGGGGACTCGGTGGTGCGGGCACGCGGGGTTTAAGTTTCAGGCACTCGCCTGCACTTTTGCGCTGCCAATGCGGTGGGATCACTGTTCGCCCCACATTTACAACAGGATTTGATGAAACGACTGGGACACAAAAGTTCATCAGTTTCAGGTATATCATCCGAGAAACTTCTATCCACGATTCAATCATTCAAATCATTGTCGTGGGTAGGAGCTGGTGAAATACATTTACTAAGGTGTCACTGATGAATATGCCTCAGACTGTTGCTCCTCATCCGAACGACTTATGCTCGCCTGCTTTTCAACACGCTTCACAGTTGTTGCAGTCATCACTGCATTAGCCGTTTCGACCGCTTCAATACCCAGACCCAGGGGTACAGGCAATGGAATTACCATACCGCTCAGCAAACACTCTCCGTTGCTGAATTCCAAGGAAAGCGTCAATATTGATGGACTCAAGTCTCGCGCTGAGCCTGCATCATACATGGCGTATGTGTCTTGAATTCTCTTACTCGATATCCTCATTCATCGTTTCAGCAAGCTTCTTCGTGGCTTGGATAACTATGAGAGGGACACGGGAACTTCCCGGGCCCATCCTTCTGCTTTGAAATCGAGGTCCCAAAACTGGAAACACGGTGGGGCTGGGCTTGACTTGACCCCTGGTCCCGATCGTGATGTCTGGTATAGTACTATTTCGATTGGTACTCCTCCCAAACTCTTCACTGGTAGGTTCTCTGCATTTCCTGGCACACATGTATGCTAATCTCATCACAGTCCAGGTTGACACCGGTTCTAGGTAAGTTTTTTCTGTCGAGAACCACCTACTCCTTTGTTTAAACCGACCCAGCGATCTCTTCATTCCGGCGTCGAACGGTGATATGTACTGCAGGAGCCACGATAACCTCTGGAACCCTACTTCGTCTGCAACCGCCCAGGACTCGGATAAGCCATTTGAAATCAGATTTGCAGATGGTGGACATGTTAAAGGACAACTATACACTGACAACATAACCATTGCCGGTGGTTTCACTGTACGTTCTCTCTCGTTGATCATAAACGTGATGACTTCTGATCGCTGAGTAGGCCGACAAGCAGACCATTGGTGTTGCAACAACATACTCAACTATCCTGGAAAAATCACCTGACTTCCCTTCGGACGGTTTGTTGGGACTGGCTTTCCAGTCTATATCGATGTATCCTGCTAGCTCCCTGCTCGAAACACTCGTTAATGAGGGAAAGCTGTCTGACGGAGTATTCTCCCTCAATCTCACTCCTGATGGAGGCGAGTTGTACATTGGTGGAGTGAACGAAGAGCTGTACATAGGTGACATCACCTTTGTCGATGTACAAACCAAGGTGAGCTGAAACGTAACATTGAGTAGCAGTCGCAGTCGCATACTCACTTTACCATCTAGGGATATTGGCAGGTGAAAGTGGATGACATTCGTGTCAATGGCAAACCGGTTCTGAAAAATGTAGTCTCGCTTATCGACACTGGTTCCAACTACATCTATGGTGATCCGGATGGAGTTTTGAAACTGCATCAGGCCCATGGCGGTAAAGCTTTCGAGGGTGGTTGGTACACATGTATGTTCTGATTGGGTTCCACATAGTACATTCAGATTCACCGACAGCCCTGTAGTCCCATGCGATGACTTCCCGGACGTGACTTTTACTTTTGGCGGCAAGCCGTTTACGATGCTTGCTGACGACCTCGACTATGGACCGGTGAAGGATGGCTCACCCGATTGTTTCAGTGGAATCCTGTCTCATCTCGCGATGGATGGCTGTGAGATCTTCCTGCACGGGGTACTTTAAACATACTAACCCACCGAACCCATCTTGCTAGCTGGACCCCGACCACCAACCTGGACCATTGGGACCAATTTCCTCCAGGTCTTCTATACTGTGTTCAACATGGATTCTAACCCACCTCAAGTTGGATTCGCGCATATTGAAGAATCGTCGGAATTATCGGAAGAGTAGCTATTTTGTGACCTTGTCGCTTCCACTTGCATGGCCCCGGTCGCAGGCATGGTTCCGTGCATTGATCTAGATCAGTGATGAGAACGGGTGAGAGATGGGAGCGAAGCGACGAGGAGGTGTCAACAGACTGACTCGGCCCGCTCCTCTTCGAAGGAAAAAGTGTATTACGTTAATGGTAATATGGACTCATCGTATATCCGACTGTCTGATCACTGAGGAAGTTAGGACAAAGTAGTAATTACCGATAGGCTGATGGAGTTTCGCGCCCGCGATCGCACTTTAATGAACCGCCTGATCACCTCGAGTCAACCAGTGTCAACCTGGACTGTGATGGATATTAGCGTACATGTGTCAGGAGATGCACGGAGAACCTACCAGTGAAGAGTTTGGGAGGAGTACCAATCGAAATGCTCCCATACAAAATATCATCATGGAGTAAAAGAAAATAGGACACGCACGTTGTGTATGATGCAGCGCGAGACTTGAGTCCATCAATATTGACACTTTTGTTGGAACTCAGCGACGGAGAGTATTTGGTGAGCGGTATGGAAACTCCTTTCCCTTTTCCCCTAAGTCTGGGTATTGAAGCGGCGGAGACGGCAAATGCAGTGATGACTGCGATAACTGTGAAGCGTGTTGAAAAGCAAGCGAGCATAAGTCGTGATGACGAGCAACGGAGGTATATCCACCTTAAATGCAATGGACTCCTACCCACGCCAAGCATTCATACATCATTGATAGGAAATAATCGGATGATATAACTGACACTGATGAGCATCAACAGGTGACAGTCGGATCCAGAATTCTAGATTGTATGAGCAAGGGGTCGAGTAAGACGAGATGACACTTGATCCAGACGTACCTCAGGCTATCGAGAACGCGAAAATAATCGTGAGCGCTCTAGTGTGCTAAATTATTGGAAAAATGAATTGGACTCGGAGTTTCCCGCCGTGTACTATGTATACGCCCACGTCACGTTTTCGGAGTTGTTTCCAAGCAGGGCTAGAGAGCCAGGTTGCACTTTGTGCGTGTTACTCCTCTGTCTAGATTGACTCTTACAAACAGAATCATGTAGACGGGTGGTAGAGGTAGTAGGCGCTTCAACCCAACCGGACGCGCTTGTTGGCGGAAGAAAAGATGAAAGTACAAAAATTATGGTGACCAAGTAATGCGCTCGGGGGCGTCTGACGCCCAGTGGCAGGCTACTCACCGCGGCACCCTTCAAGTTCGGCCGGCCGGCTCGGGGACACAATTAACTCGAGGCTGTGGAGGGCATACCAGCGGGGTAACTATTGGATGGACCACCTGATCAATGCATTATACGTATCTGTGCTCTGTTTATGCAACGGTTGTTTAGCGCTTAGTAGGCGTGGATGGTGTTCGCCAGACGCGGCAGGAGCCACGCGGAGACTCGGAAGACACCTGGAAATAGAAGTCATATTAAATTGGAAATGTAATGCAAGAACGTCAACCACACGTACACTCCATACCCCCTTTGCAATCACGTTTCCACAAACGCAGCCAACTCGGCCCCATCCACACCCCGCAGTGAAAGACTTTCATTTGTAAGTCTCCATCTTTGCGAATCGGACGAAAACCTGAAGAGGGTCCTGGATGGTTAGTAGATTCCAGGAGTCCAACTTAAGTGAACACTACCACCCAAGTGACATTCGTCTGACACCGTGTCGTCGTAGATATGTTGACACTAGTACTCGACTTCCCTGGCAAATGATCGATGATCATGCGGTTCCCTTTGTCAGCGCGAAACATATCAGTTATATAATTACTACTTGTAAGTAAGCAGACAGACACATATATGATAAAGTCTTTCTGATTCGAAGTTCATCAGTGTCAGGTATATCATCCGGTCGGTTCCTATCTATGATGTATGCATCATTGGCGTGCTTATATTTAAGGTGGATAAATGTTTAAACCCCCCGTTGCCCCTCATCACGACTTATGCTCGCTTGTTTTTTAACACGCATCACAGTTGGTATCGCGGTCATCACTGCATTAGCCGTCTCCGCCGCTTCAATACCCAGACCCAGGAATAAAGGGAATGTAATTTCCATACCGCTCACCAAAAAGGCTTCGTCGCTGAACTCCAACAAAAGCGTCAAAATTGATGGACTCAGGTCTCGCGCTGCATCATACAGGAGGTGCGTGTCCTCAATTATTTTACTCCATGTCCTCAGACGTCGTTTCAGCAAGCATATACGTGACTTGGAAAACTATGAGGGGAACAAGGGAACTACCCACCCTTCTGCTTTGAAACGGAGCGGGTCCCAAAACTCGAAACGCGGTGAGGCTGGGCTTGACTTGGCCCCTGGTCCCGACGATGATGTTTGGTATGGTACTATTTCGATCGGTACACCTCCCAAACTCTTCACTGGTAGGTTCTCTGTGCATTTCCTGGCGCACATGCATGCTAATCTCATAACAGTCCAGGTTGACACCGGTTCTAGGTAAGTAGTTCCTGTCGAGAACCACCTACTCCTTTGTTCAATCAGACCCAGCGATCTCTTCGTTCCAGCGTTAAACGGTGACGAGTACTGCAAAAGCCACGATAACCTCTTCAACCCTGCGTCATCTGAAACCGCCCAGGGCTTGGATAAGCCATTTGAAATCAGATTTGCAGATGGTGGACATGTTAAAGGACAACAATACACTGACA
>JBBPPC010000116.1:0-40908 GCA_038091775.1 Leccinum olivaceopallidum | reverse complement strand
CGCTTCTCCGTGCTTTCTGGATAACAACGTTTAATATTTTGATCCTCATCAACATTATACCGCCTTCATAGTGGGGACTTGTCAACATTGATTGCTCAACGTTGTGGGTACGAGACCGCAGAAACTTGACGGATGCGTTGGATGTGACACCTGAGTTTCTGCGATCAAAACACGGTGATGCCAGTACGTAATTTACGGCGGTTGAGACGTCCTGTTACTCAACGATCCTTCCCCGGTGATCGCCAGGTACTGTGATTGACTATCGTAACTGGCACTTGGGCCTAGGAAGGCGGTGCCGTTCTCCTAAGCTGTGGTTCGTCCTGAGGTCCTTCGGCGTGGAAGGGTTTCAGCATTACATCCGCCGAGTGAGTCCACTGTTTCACTGTTACAAATATTTATTTGTGCACTCACGTACTCAAACTCGGACCTTTCTACGGCCTTCCATCCTAAATCTGTGTGCACATGCAGACAATCCAATGTAGCGAAACTTTCATCTCGCTTGTCAAGCAGTCCTGCCACTTCCGCCTTGTTACGCCGCCGTGTCTCGCTCTGAGCGTATTCCGACTTGAACCTTCTAGCCCTGGACCAACATCGTCTCTTGAACCCGAATACCTCAATGCACTCAACCGAGCATTCTTCAAACGAGTGTCCGCACGGGCCGAGGTCGCGTTTACCCAAACGGATCTCAATGGGATCATTTGTATTCGCTGCGCTGTCGGGGCGGCGCGCACAGAAGAAGCGGACATCATCCGAGCATTTGAGGTTTTGCGTGAAGAGGCGGTCAACACGCTCCAGGATTTGGATGAGGAGAGGAGCGAAGAGAACGAGCTCTTGATGCTGTCATCCAGGATGTAGACTAAATTTAGAAGAGAGCGATAAAATTTCTCATTGGCTCGGATCCTGGATCATCGATCGATCATGGGAGGAAGTCAATTCTGCTGACAACCAGGGCCAGAGATAGCCCACTGTGCGGCAGCAGGGCCGCCTGATTCCTGGCATAAGTATACAGTGACTGCACGTACGTGCATCCATCGCCAGTATATCTCAGTAAGCGCACATTTCTCTGACTTCAATGGCGACGATTTTTTTTGCCTCTAACACACCATCGCAGGCTATGGTCGATCGATTGTTGTGATTACTCTCCAATCCAGGTATGGATTCCAACCGGCGCGATATCCATCCGTCGGATGGCATGATCCGACAAGAATTTTAATTCCTTCACCCTCACATACTCATTATCCCACAGATTTCTGACACCTGTTCGTATCTGGCCGATGATCTGACTCAGTACTTAGGTACCACACCACACACGACCACTAGAAAGGGTATATTTCAGTGGCGCCAGTGTCATGCGTATCAAATTACGCAGATAACCCTTGCCCCGCAAAAGAGCGAACAACGTTCCTTCACCATGGTGACATTGGGGTCTCCGCCGCCAATCTAGACGCGCGCACTGAGCGAATGTTTGAAGGTATTTGCTTTTCATTGCCGTTGTCATAGTCGTCATTGCGAAGCTGTTCCGGAAGTCAGACGTACACAGTGGAAAGTCTCCTTTCTCAATATCTATTCAACCTCTCGCCGCAATTCCAACTGTCGGGCCCAGTAACTGACTCAAAATATGGTGGTCTGGCTTCAATATTTTTAACAGATGAATGGTCTAGATTCCTTCCGAGAGGGTTGTGAACTAGCAAGGACTCGGACTTTCTAAGGCTAGTCGCGCTCACGCTCCCTGTCACCATTTCCTACGCTCGCATGGGACATGTTGGCGGGCGGTACGTGGGTCTGCTGGGGCGTCGATAACCGCTCAACACGCTCGAGGATTGGGATGTAGGATGGGAGAGAAACGAAGGGAACGAGAAGCTCCCGAGGCTGTCATTCAGATTGTGACTTGATAAGGATCGTCCCGGAACACATGTATATTGAAGGATGTAGACGAAACTTTGGCCATGTTCGTGATCATGTGTGGATCAATCGTCTGCGGATCAAAGTTGACTGCTAGATAGCTATCTCAACACACAAGCAAACTTGGTTGGATTGATCCTATGACATACCGATACTTCACCGATCTAGTACTTCCGAAGCCGACCGCCAAGTGTATTACGTCTACGCGAGATTGAAATTTCAAATCACACATGATCAGTGTTTAAACTCCGCTGTCCATCGATACTCTTGGCTGAACGAATCAAATTCATGTCCTCCTCCCAAAAGACATTTCAGGAAGCTGAGGTTGTGTCAGCTTTGCTACTGCGGAACATATCGCTGACGATGATGATTCAAAGTTCATATATGATCGTGCCACCAAGTCAGAGTTTGCAGCAGAGTTCACCGCTGCATTCTCCCTTTACCTAGAGGCGACGGATGCTTTCCTCCGTCTGTCACGTTCCACCTCAGCCTCTCCTGCGTTCCAGGCACAGTGCAAGGCAAACGCACGCAAGGCCGTTGAGCGGGCTGAGAAGATAAAAAGAGCCAGCAAGACACCAGGCACCCAGGTAGGCGTGGTGTCTGTGCCCATCGACCCTTTCGGAGCGGGTGAGGAGTGTGAAACGTTCAGCGCGTGCTCTCATTCAGCATGGCGCAGATCATCAAGCCTATGTGCTCCGGAAATCGTCGACAATTAATAATACTCGCTACCCTCTATGGAACGAGAACGTTCCCTTGCCCTCGAACCCCGGTATCCTTTACTCGTACGCATATCTCCCTCTCGACCGCATGTTACCAACTGTCCAGTCACTAGTGACCCAAATGGCCAGCCAGCCATCCCTCCGTCAAAGTTTAGCTCTATAGCCATTACATGGAAAAGACTCTCCCGTGACCCCTTCACATCCCAGGGACTTCCTTCCACTTTGACGTCGGCTGACATAGATCAAAACATCGTCGATGACTGCTCGGTCTGTGCTTCAGTAGCTGTTTGCGTTCAGCACAACCAGAGATTCAACTCAGGGGTACGTTTTCACTTCCTCTCTTCTATTCTCACGGCTCCATGTTCTCGTGCCTGTCTGCTAGCTAGGTTTCAACCTCTGAGGACGCCGCATATACTCATGTCTTTTCCCGGATTCACAGTTACTTTTCTCATCTTTGATCCCCGGAAACCAGCCGGGTAGATATGATCTCAAAGTATATCTAAACGGTGATTGCAGACGAGTACGTGGCGCACTTTTCGATCAGCGAACCATGGGACTGACAATGCGCTCAAATCCGCTATGACGTGTCACAGATATGTGAGTCATCGTTACCGCTGTGGGACTTTGACGTTCATCATTTGCATCACGCCCAAATGAAGCCATCGATGATTTGCTTCCCTTTGACGACTCCGGACGACCCATGGGGATTTCGTCCGGACGAAAAGAAGTTGCGTGGCCCGCTTTGATCGAGAAAGCCGTATGTCATTCGCTTACACGATGTGCCGTGAACGTGAACTGACGTCATTCCTCTAGTATATGAAGCTAATGGGAGGATATGACTTCCCTGGATCGTAAGTGATTTGTTGCTTTTGTCCTCTCGTTCATCGATGACCTTGCACGGTACGCATGTACGGTCGACAGGAATTCCTCCATTGATCTACGGTACGTGTACTGATCGAATTCACCTGTGTCTTACAACATCCGACGGTATCATGATTAGGGTATTAACAGGGTGGATACCTGAGCATATCGAACTGCAAAGGTAGGGTTTCCGGTCTTCAGGGATACTGGCATGTATACATCCTTCCGGTACTGATCAGTCGTAGCACCTCGTTTGAAAGGGAGAGAACGTGGGAAAGAATCGCAAACGGATTTCAGCACGGTAAATCCGACATTGTTCACAACAACTTTAACTGTCCCTGATCAAATTGCTATTGCAGGTCACTGCGTGCTGACCGTAGGCACAGACACAAAGACGATACTGAAAATCGAAGGGGTGAAACTCTTACCTTCACACGATTATGCAGTCGTCGGTGAGTCAAGGAGGCGATCCTTAATATCTCCATGATTGCATGCTCAAAGATGGCCAAATACAGATATTCGAGAAACGGACCACGAACGATGGCTAACATTGATAGATTCGAGGATTTCTGTAGCGAGCTCGTCTGTCCATCCTGGGTACGAAAACAATCCGAGTGCGAGCAATCCACGTGAGTGGTGGTTAACATCTCTATGATATCTGGTAAAATTAAAATTGTGGTCAGGCATGCTTGATATGCGGTGGGATGATATTTGTGCAACATTTGAAGGTATATATGCATCGTGGGATCCTGGCCTCTTCCAAGTTGGCCCCATCCTCCATGGGTACGCAGTTTACAATAGCGTATCGCTTGTCGTAGAACAAAATAATGCTCATGTTGTCGCAACTCAGGATATGGAAATCAGCCAATGCATACGATAAAGTAAAAGGTGACCTGCTTTCTGCATCCAACCTGCGTATGTCCAACTGACGGAAAGTCGAATTCCAGCATCCCAGCGTCATCTACGGTTGCTTTATGAGTACCAGTATCTCCCGCACGAAGGTGGTGATCCACTGGATATGCGTAGAGATATCTGGATCCTTTTGACGAGACATCACTCGGATACTCGCAAGGAAGACGAGTACATCTCACTGACTGTAAATTCACAAGACGAGGAGCATTGGAAAGATATATGGGTGAAAACAGGGGACACGGAGGTGAAGGTAAGCTTATTTGTCAGTCCCGCTGGGATTATCGACGCGATTGACATTCCGTAGGGCCGATATACCACTTCACCACATGTGATGGTGAAGACAAGAATAAGAGAGAAGGCTTTATCGCATCCAACCCCTTCGGCTCCATCGCCCTCCACTAAAGTCACGGGAGCCCTTTCCATTCTGGCTAGTTACGAGGGTTCATTTGATGACGTCTTCTTCACCCTGAACGTGTTCTGCGGTACGGATATCAAAGTGTGGTGGGACCAAGACGCCGGGAACATTGGTCTTCAAGGTGGCGGATTCAGTGTTCAAGTGCGTTTCGACGTCGACGCGACGTTGTATAGAACGCTCATTTCTTGAACAGGTCGATGGCACGCTCACCACCAAAAATGCGGGTGGAAACCATACGCATCCTACGTACATGCTCAACCCTCAATGGCACTTTCATATATATGACGACAATGCCAGTTCGAATGGGAAAGGTGACTCGAGATCGAGTGGAATGGGGTCAGCTGTGAGTACGTCAGTGGGGAGTTCGAAGATGGCATGCGCTGGGGGAAAGAACAGGGCGGGACAAAAGTCCGTTGTGATGCTCAGCGCGCAGGGCCCGAGAGAAGTTCCACTGAACGTGACGGTTGTCTGGTCTTCTGGCGAGCGAATCGTCGAGTAAGTGTTAGTGTCCTTTTCTCGCGTTTCAGTTTCTCGCTTACGCTGCCATGCAGGTTGGTGCAAAGGGGCATAGTTACTTCTTCCGGGGCATACACGTACGGTCGGGCGAGGGCTGCAGCAGAAATGGCGCGTACGTTGCAGTTCCGAATGTTTCTTGCTCCAGGTTGACGTTACTGCACAGCGGGTGACTACACCGTCATCCTTTCTGCGTTTGAGCCCCAGATTCACCTGGGGCAATTCACGCTCAAGGTCGAAAGTTCCCTCCAGTTCGACCTCGAGCCTATCCCGCAAGAAGGCGCGGGAATGTATGCGAGAATTTCCAAAGGCGAGTGGTGAGTGTTGGCAAATGTCAATCAGAGTCTCTCAAAAATGCCTAACACTCGGCAAGGGATAAACAAACGGCTGCCGGAGGACCGAGTCATGGACGGTATCACTTGAACCCGATTTACGAGGTCCGGCTACCGTCCAGTGCAAAGCTCAGGTGTGTTCGCCTAGTACCTCCCTCCTCGGATCGCTGATATACGGATTCGCCGCAGTGCTCGTCTACACCTTACTTCACGTGCAACTTCCGCCGCACTGAACCTCTCCCTTTTTCCTGCATCATCCGAAATGCCTACCCTAGATCAGCCCCTGGCTTCTTCAGGCGCCTATAGCGACGCCTTGTCTGGGGTATGCATCCCTGCTCGTATGTTGAATTCAGGCAGATATTGGCTCGTCCCGTCGACGTTTTCTGCAGGAGTGCACGGTTCCTTCCGATTGGTGGTTTATTGCTCTGATGCGGGTTGCGTCGTCTCCAGGCGGACGTCGTAGTCCCACGTCTTGGAGCCGTGGTCGCATGAACATTGTGGCTGAACTATTTTGATTTGCATAGGTAGCACCACTTTTGTATTATAACATTCTCTTGGGGTTTGTATATTATTGTACGGCGAAGGTCAGGCAGAAGCGTCTTGTTCACTCTTCCGGACGACTTTCAGTGCCCAACGTCGAAGGATTGGAAAAAGGCGAGAGAAGAAAATCGTTGACACGTTTGAGCGTCGTGCGAGACGGGTTCGCTTGTGGGTAGCTGGATATGATCCACTGAAGACGCGTTTTGAGCACGTCTTTCGCTGCCTCGATCGCGTCAATCCTCGCGTCTAAGCTGGTTCCGTTCGAAAGACACGTACACAACTCATCGCGCTCGTGTTCTTGTAGCCGAATGGAGCCGTCCGAGCGGAAGAAGAGTGCCAGAGCGGCGAGGGCTACGCCGACGCTCGTATCCGTCCCTGTGTCGCATGCGATACATACGGTGCGGTGGTGCTGGAGATGGTATTGGATGAACGGAATTGAAAGCGGTAAGACGGTGGCGAGGAAATGGTGTTGGCCTTTCTTGCCTCCTGGAGTCTGAATGCACAGAATCCTGGGAGGATCCTCTTTTGGGGCACCCATCGTCCCCGCCAGACGGTCTGGATCTTCGGACATGAGACACAGGAAGGCGAAATTCGGATAAGCCTGGCACGAGTAGGATCGCCGTAAGGTGGTCACGCTGCAAAGCGAGATGCGCCCCGAGATGCGCTGGATCGGGGTGCTAAGCAGACGTTGGGTGGGATCCGTGGCGTCGTTTATATTTGAAGAGGTCGAGACGAGCGACCGGACAAAGTCTGGCAAATCAAAAGGTTTTGTAGACAAGATTTGGTCGCAGTGTTTCCAGTACAAGATCGGGGTGAGACCCTGTGATAGAGAGCGGAGACGATAAGACGTTGACGAGGATTGAGGTGAGATGGGAATACGGACCATGCTCCAAAGTTCGTGATCGTCCCCGGACCCTTGGATGTAGGCGAATCCCGATGCTCGGCGTTCCATGCCGTCCATGATCTGTTTGGAGGCAGATACACACACGATCGGGTGGAACGCCCGGTCAGCCAAAGTGGGGAACACAGTCGTGGCGGGTGTGATCCATATCGGATGGAGTGGACGTTCCAACGTCGGTAGTCGATACGAAGAAGCCTGGGGGGGTAAAACTAGGGTCCGAAGCTGACAAACGCGACGATGCAAGAGAGAGAATTACTGCAAGTTCGGAAGCCCATCCGTCGAGTCTGGCCTCGATCTGACTGTGTTCTTGTGGGCTAACGCTTCCTGGTGGGGTATAGAGCACGGTGTCCCAAATGCGAGAATCGTCGGTTTCTGTGGCTCTCTTGAGGATCGCGCGATTGACGACGGCACACCATATGGGAATCGTTTTCGATAGTGCGTCGGGGATGCGTTTCCCGGCTCTGGTGGAATCCACCAAAACGACCCTGTACATGCCGTATATGTTTGCGCGGGACGGGACCGGATGAAGCAACCGACTTACCCTCCATGCTCTGTGATCAGGGGAAGAAGATGGAGATTTGGCCTGCGTAGATTGAAACTCCAGTTGTTGGTATGGCCATCCGTAGATTTGAAGTAGGCACGTTCTGTTGAAGCCTTTCTTGATCCGAGTACTAAACACAAGGATGGACGAACTGTTTTGGACTCACGATGCTTGGGTCGGTATACCAAGCGCCGCAGCGCATGTTGGCTGCAGGTCCATTAGGAAATCATATCATGAGACGGTGAAGACCTACGGAGCAACGGAAGCTCAGGGTAGTGATCATGCACCTGTTTGACGAATACAGCGTCTTCGGCGATCGAGTGGATGCGATTGAAGATGGACTGCGATTCTTTCCTGAGTTCTGCTAGCGCGTTTGCAGTCGTGTCCATGATTTACCCTGAGCCTCGCGACCGTACTTTACCAAAATCATTCAATGAAACCAACGTAATGAATGAATTAAATGGAGCGTCCCTTCGCTTGGCACTTCTAAACTTACATCACTTCTTCATAGACTAAACCTTTCGTCGCTCCTTTGCTTTTCTTTCTTCTCCTTCTCCTCCCTCAAGTGACCCATGGCGGTTGCTTTCCGCTCTTCTCATTCATTTTTCTCATCCCTGGCACTCGTAGTTGCCGCTTGCACTTCATCTGCACTCTCCGCGGTCCTATTGACTGGCAACCAGCTCGCGCGTGTTCACGACCCGAACGTCATCTTTAACGATGATGATAATGGCACGACCGTCGTGTACAGCCCCGTCACGGGCCTGGAAATTCCTCAAGGGCTGGCTACGGACGGGAGCGGCTCCGGTTTCTCGACGTCTGCAATCTTGTGGATCATCTTCTCCTTCGTCGTCGGTATCCCTCTTCTCGTCGTAGGCTTCCGTGTCTGTCGCATCACTATCGGTGCGGCCGTTGGAATGGCAGCTGCTCTCGCCTGTAAGCTCCTTCAGGTTCACGTCACCGTTTCATCATTACCTAACGACCACCTCTAGCATGGGCTGTCATCGTGAACACCCTGGACAACGTGGGCGTTTCCGATATCACGTTGACCGCATGCATTATTGTGTTATTCGTACTGGGCTTTGGTTTGGGCCTTTGGGAGGTGACCCGCGTTATTGGGATCCTGGTCCTCGGTATTCTGGGAGGCCTGGCTATCGGGATCCGAGGTACCTTGCTGCGAAGCGGGCTGCTCATTTCGGATCCCGATGCCTTCTTTGCAAACTGGCTTATCGTGGGCGTGTGCGGCATTGCTGGCGGCATCCTCGTGGCGTGGAGGCCGAGATACGGCATTGTATGCTTGCCATGCTTTTTGCTACATTGCTTGCTGACCGACCGCTCTGCAGCTCAACGGATGTGCTTCAACTGGTTCATTTTTGTGTGGCCTCGGTTTCGACCTAGCCATCAATCAACAATCTGGCATGAGCCGCGGGCTTCGCTTCCTGATTGACAGAAATAGATATCATGCTGTGGTGCGTCTCACCTGCCTGCCTTGTCCGTTACCCTGTCGACGGCTCAATGTCACGGCGTCTTGCAGGATACCGTGACAAACGGCTATTCACCACCTATGACGACCGTGATTATTCTCGCGGTGTCCCTTGGACTAACGTATGTCCCGTCCTGTTCATGTCAGATTCAGATGAAGTAACCATACTTTTTCTCTCTCTAGACCAGTTTTTGCCTTTGCACAGTGGATGATCTTCAAACGCCCTTTTAGCGGGTCCAAGTACGAGAGTTTTAGCGGGTCTCTTTGGGAAACACAAGAGATTCCCCAGGACCAGGGACCCGTGTCTATTCCGCAGCAATCCATGGATACGCCAGATATGCCGACGACCGAGAAACCCCTCAGCCCAGCATGACCCAGGAGGACCCATCGAGTTAAACGTTTCTCTCATCAGACTTGGTTAGAGTCAAGTTCGTATGCACGCGGGCGGGCGAACCACCACGACGTGATTACGCGTCAAGAGTGGTTCTTTCTAGAGCAATTTTAATCGCCCGACAGGAAAGTGTCGCAGTTAATGTTTTCGTGCTTTCTCATATGACGTTGCACATACCTTATGGTAGTATCTTGGTACTACCTTGCTCATATCACTCATCGATCACTGGAACATATGGATTTTTGCTCTTATTCTCGGGAACGTCCGAGTCACACTGGTAGTGGAAAAAGAGCGGATATCGTTCAAGAAAAATGGAAATAACGCGGTGTAAGCCTTTGAAATAAGCCGAATTCACATGCTAAGTCCGCCCTCACCCGGACCTGGTCCGATTCGGAAGGGGCCACAAATCATGAGGGGTTATGGACGTTGGGAGGGTCAAGGTATATGACATTCTGCACGGTCTTGGCTCCTTTCCACCGTACAAGTATCATCATTCTAGATCTCCCCCGCTTCGAAAGCCCCCCCACCCGTACATTCTTGCCAATACCCCCCTATCATGCCACGAAACGGTGAGAAGAAGCCAGTCGGCTTTGCGACCCACATTACCGCTGGCGGAATCGCAGGTGCGATGGAAGCGGTACGTCCACCCGATTACACAGCGGCGTCGGATCCTCACAGACCGTTGCCCGCCTCTCCAGCTGTGCTGCCAGCCGCTCGACACCATCAAAGTGCGGATGCAGCTCTCCCGGTCGGGGGATGCACCCGGGGTACGTGCCTGCCCGTTTCTCGCCGCGGGCCACGTACTGAGGGAGAGTGATAGACAAAACCGCGCGGTGTGATCGCGACCGGCATGCGGATCGTGCAACGTGAGACGCCGCTTGCGTTGTACAAGGGGCTCGGTGCGGTCCTGTCAGGGATCGTACCCAAGATGGCGATCCGTTTCGCGAGCTTCGAGACGTACTCGGGATGGTTGGCGGACAAGACGACAGGGAAAACTAGCGTTGGGAGTATTTTCCTCGGTATGTGATGGCCCCAAACACGAGGTCTGGAATATTAATTGTTGCTTTAGCTGGTCTTGCTGCTGGTACGACCGAGGCGGTCGCGGTCGTCTGTCCCATGGAAGTGGTGAAGATCAGATTGCAGGCTCAACAACACTCGCTGGTCGATCCGCTTGAGACACCGCGGTACCGCAATGCTGCGCATGCTGTTTACACGATCGTCCGCGAGGAAGGATTATCGACGCTCTATAGAGGCGTTACGCTCACCGCCCTACGTCAAGCTACGAACCAGGGTAAGCGTTTGCTGATTGGTCGTGTGTACTTGACTGATGCAGGCATGGTCAGGCGCGAATTTTACGGCATACCAAGAATTGAAGATATTGGCGCAGCGATACCAGCCTGATCTGGTCGAGCTTCCGTCGTACCAGCACATGATCATCGGACTGATATCCGGAGCCATGGGGCCCTTTTCTAATGCGCCTATTGATACTATCAAGACACGTGAGTGTGGCATGTATGACACGAGGTGTAACTCACTTTTTTCTGGAAAGGACTGCAAAAAGCAACATGGGAACCGCAAGTGAGCGCGTTCGAGCGAATATCTATCATTGCCAAGGACATGTGGCGCCGAGAAGGAGTGAGGTCGTTTTACAAGGGGATCACGCCGCGAGTGCTGCGTGTTGCACCGGGTCAAGCGATCGTGTTTGCGGTATATGAGAGGGTGAAGACGATGGTCGAGAAGATCAAGGTGTCTACTTCAGATGATCATTATACTGAGTAGTAGTACCGTGACATGTGACTGTTGTGACCGATGTGCTGAGATATGAAATTCCCACGGGCGATAAACATCGGTACACAGAGGAGTGGGAGAGGGAGAGAGAGTTACTTATTACCTTCTTCTTTCTTTCATCTCTGGCGCGTTCAAACTTCTGACTTGACGCGTCGCGATGGCATCTTGGAGTCCTCAGCCTGCGGGATTGCACGAAATTCTTCAGACGATACGCGATTCAACAGATACTCAAAACAAAGTTCAGAAAGCCATCACACATGTACGACCTTCATCCCGATCTACTCGTGCTCACGCTCACGCCCCGTAGAAACTCAACAACTTTGCACGCGTACCAGACTACATAGCATATCTCGCACACATCTTGGCCGCATTGCCTCACGAGGAGGACCAGATTCGGACAATTGCTGGCTATCTTCTCAAGAACAATGCCTACCTGATCCTCAAAGCTTCCCCAGCAGTCGCAGAGTATGCAAAAGCTGCAGTTCTCTCTGCTTTCAATGATCCTTCAGCCTTGGTTCGCACCGCCGCTGGTCAGGATATCGTCTCCTTTCTAGGGGTCCTCGAACCCAGAAATTGGCCCGATTGTCTCGAGCAACTCGTTGCCTTGCTCGATGATCCGACCCATCAAGAAGTGAGTACACATTTGATGCTGCGCGCCAAGTACTTTGTTCGAGAAAAGTATAATGACTGGCAAATTGAATGTATCCTCTGCTACGAGTGCCGTTATGCCTCTTAGCAACGTTTCGGTTGCGAATCACTTCCGCTGTTGTCGCAGTGCCTCTGACTCGACCAACATCTTTCTACTCGCCCGTTGTCAATCACGTACTGAATATCGATCTTAGGCTGCTTTCAGTGTCTTCGAAAAAGCTTGCGAAGATTTCCCGCGGAAATTAGACATTGAGATCAATGGAACCCGCCCTCTTGACTTCATGATTCCAAAGTTCCTCATGCTCTCAGAGCATCCCTCACCTAAAATGCGTTCCCACGCCGTCGCCTGCTTGTCTTACTTCGTCCCGATCAACTCGCAGTCGCTTTTCACCCACATCGATACATTCATCGCATGCTTATTCAAGCGCGCATCAGACGATGACCCTTCAGTCCGCCGCCATGTTTGCCAAGCTCTCGTACTACTCCTTGCTGCTCGGCCCGAGAAGCTCATGCCGGAGATGGCCAACGTCGCCGAGTACATGTTGTACTCAACAAAGGACAAAAACGAGACCGTCGCTTTGGAGGCTTGTGAATTCTGGCTGACCTTTGCCGAAGACCCTGATCTCGCACCGTTCTTGCAACCTTTGCTTGGCCGTGTGGCTCCAGTCCTCCTTGATTGCATGATATATGGCGAAGACGATCTACTCTGGCTCGAGGGGGACACAGAAGATACTAACGTTCCTGACAAGGAGACCGACATAAAGCCACGTCATTACGGTGGTAAATCCCACGGGCTGGAGCGTGAGGGGCAAGAGTCTACCGACGATTCGGCCAAGCGCGGCGGCTACGGCCAGGAAACGATAGATGACGATGAGGACGACTATGACCTGGACGACGAAGACTTTGCCGACGAAATGTCTACGGAGTGGAATCTCCGAAAGTGCGCTGCCGCTGCTTTGGATGTGCTAGCTGTCAGGTTCGGTGCAGACCTGATGAACGTCCTCCTCGCCCCTCTGAAGGATAAATTATGGAGTACGGAATGGTTACAAAGGGAGAGTGCGATATTAGCGTTGGGTGCTATGGCCGAAGGTGAGCTTGACTTTACGTTTGGCAGTTCAATGCTCACGTAATAATCAGGGTGTATCGATTTCATCGAGGAGCACTTAAAAGTCCTGATTCCCTACTTGCTCAACACCCTTAACGATCCCAAGGTGCGTTGCGCATACCTTCACACGATTTATCTCTGATGTTCAGTCTCTGTAGCCCCTTGTTCGTTCAATCACTTGTTGGACTTTGGGCCGCTATGCAAGTTGGTGCACACAACCAATATCAGAAGATCACAAGAATCGGTACTTCATCCCCACGATGGAAGGTGTACGTGATAGCCATACAGACTGTATTTATTTGCTCATACCCTGACCAGCTTCTCCGTATGGTTTTGGACGACAACAAACGGGTACAAGAGGCTGGTTGCAGCGCATTTGCGACGCTCGAGGAAGATGCTGGCTTAGAACTTTGCCCTTACCTTGACCCAGTCCTGCGTAACCTGGTCTTTGCATTCCAGAAGTACCAGCACAAGAACATGCTCATTTTGTATGACGCGATCGGCACCCTCGCCGACGCTGTGGGCCGTGCATTGTCAAACCCCCAATATGTTGAAATTTTGATGCCCCCACTCACTGGACGGTGGAACAAGCTACAAGACGACGATGAAGACCTTATCCCCTTGCTCGAGGTAAGGCACCACGATCTAAAATGAATGATACTCAACCGCCCTGCAGTGTCTTTCATCTGTTGCAATTGCTATGGGCTCTGGATTCACGCCTTATGCACCTCTCGTCTTCCAGCGATGTGTCAATCTCGTCCATCAATCGCTCCTTCAATACCAAGCGTACCAGCAAAATCCGGATTTGGATGAGCCCGACAAGTCTTTCCTCGTCGTATCGTTAGATCTCTTGTCAGGGCTAGCACAGGGTTTGGGTACTACTCTAGAGGCCATCATCTCTCACACACAACCCAACCTTCTTACGTTGCTTACTGTGTGTCTGAAACATCCGCAAGCACCCGTCCGCCAGTCGGCCTATGCACTTGTTGGAGATCTGGCGATGGGATGCTTCAGCCTCTTGCGACCACACCTTCCTGCAATCATGTCAGAGCTTATTCAACAGCTCGATCCCGAGCCAAAGGTGGAGTTTGTCAGCGCTTGCAACAATGCTGCGTGGTCTGTCGGTGAAGTCGCGCTGCGTTACGGACGAGGTGAGATCTTCAGAACGTTCTCTTCATATCTAATATTAATTTCCTGACTCTGCAGACGATCCCGAGTTCCAACAATGGGTTAACCCTTTGATCGCCCGTCTAATTCCTATTCTCCTGCACCCCAAAGCACCCCGCAGCCTCCACGAAAATGCTGCTGTATCGATCGGCAGGATCGGTCTCATGCATCCGGTGCTCGTTGCACCTCATCTGCCCGAGTTTGCCCAGGCATGGTGCCAAGCTTTGTATGAGATCCGGGATAACGAAGAAAAGGACTCTGCTTTCCGTGGGCTCTGCACCCTCGTGCAGACGAACCCCGCTGGTATTGCCAAGGTCTGTCTACCTACGTTGTCGTGCTCGTGTTCAAGAGTTGATCGTACCCATCTTCTTGCAGAGCTTGTTGTGGTTCTGTAATGCCATCGTCCGATGGAACAATCCCTCTCCAGAGCTCAACGCCATGTTCCAACAACTTCTGACTGGGTTCCGGAACCATGACGTTGCTGGCTGGCAGGCTCAAGTGGCTTCCTTTCCGCAAGCCATCCAAGACCGACTGGCGACGCGGTATGGGGTGTAAATCGGGTCAACTTCCCCAACTTGCATTGATAACATCTTCACGATCTCATCTACGACCCACGTACCAGTGTAATCCTATAACCCAACCAATCCCTGTAGTCTGCGTCCGCCCCTTCCTGTCTGTCATCCCAGTCTTCTACTATTTGTGCCGACCATCGATTGGATCTGTCGTCTGCCCTCCTTTTTCACTCTTTTTTTTTCTTTTCTTTTACTTGGTAGTTAGTAGCAGTAGCATTTCTCGACCTTTTATTCCTGTTCGTGCGTTGTCTCATCCTCATCTGTAGTTACAAGTAATCTGTTTGTCGTAGTTACCACCGAACCATTCTTCGTCTACTGGTTCGAAACGTACGTACGTATCATACCTCCCCCCTCCTGCAGTCCAGTCGATGTGTCATCTTATATATCTCGTATTCGCTCGTTTCCGATACGCCGTCTCTCCATTCCATTCCTTTCATTCTTTGCCGCTTCTTACTTACTTACGTAGTGCTCCACTTTCCCCTCCTTTTCTCGCGCCATCAAACACGCACATTTTGTAGTAGATAGCAGTAGATACAATTTCCCGAGCAACGCACCGACACTTGGATATATGATATCATTTCTCGCGCACCCCACAGCAAGTATCAGAACCACAGTGGCCAGGGGGTTTCATTATAACGACGTTTACGTGCCGATACCCCATGTAGGTTAAACGATATATGATCCGATCCCAAACGTCAGTATACACGCGTCCCTTCATAAACGAGAGAGAGAGGAGTGGAAAAGAGAAGAGAAGCGGCAACGGAAATAGGAGGAAATATATAAATTTTCAAGGAACAGCATGCCAGTGTCCGCTCTAAAACCGCCTCCGCGACCCGTACGATGACCGTCGATCCCCAAAGAGTGTGTCCATGCCCATGCCCATACCCAGCCCGCCGCTCGAGACTCCACCGTATCGACTGCGGCGCGTGTACGCGCTGTAGCCGTACACGCAACCCGCGCACACGCCCACGAACAACATCAGCTTCAAAATGAAGCCGAGCCAGGACGAGCCTGAGGGTTGCGTGCCCGGACGACGTCTCCCAAAGAGGTTGTTGCCGGTGGCGAGTTTGTCGAGCGGGGCGTCTGAGGAGGACAGGATGGCCGAGTGGGTCGTGATCGAGATCACGCTGTGTGGATGTGGTGAGTACGTGACCGCCAACGCAAGCAAAAAGCTCACTCGTGCGCATCAAACACTTGACCTGTTAGAGCAGACACCCCTATAAAGGGCGACTCGGGCAGACTTATGCCGTCGACGCGGAAACAGTCGGTCCAATCGTCCCCTGTGCGACGTGACGCGTCAATTTACACGTGCTCGACGACCCGATTAAAAAAAAAGGATACGTACAGGCCTTGAAATGCGTTTTGACCTATAGAGCGGAGTGCGAGTTGAGAATCAGGCAATCGAGATAGGGCGCGACTTACGTCGATATAAGTGTCCTTGACGTATGTGATCTTTATCTTGGTGACGGCGTTGGTGCGTCGGAGCATCGCCTGTACACGTATATGCATCGGCTACAGAAGTAAAAAGGACGAGATCGAACACGCACCGAACACGACCCAATACTGTTCGCATCACCATCGTGCTCGTGATCATATGCCGTCTTTCCGTCGCCTAGCATCGCCACGACGCGAGGGAACCCAAATGGATGTCGTGAATTGGCATAACTGGCATTGCCGGGGGTCAGCAGTCTTCCTTACGAAGCGTAGAGGATAACTGACGTGTCAATGAAAATACCCAAGCCTTCAAAGTTGTCTGTAAATGCAAGGTGACGTGAGCGAGAGAGGTCGTCACGATACAAGACGAGAACGAACCCTTGTGTCCAAACACGGGACCGGGTTCCGCCCGATCACCCGTAAGCCAGATCGCCATTCCGTCACCAAACAGATGGCTCGATTCACCGGAAATCTGCGTGCGAGGATAACAAATGATGCGTTAATACGGAGCGCCGACGGGGAGCATGATATGCGAACCTTGAATTCGATTTCGATAACAAAGTTATGCGAGGTCAGCGGGTATCGGGACCAGAGCCATCCCTACGGCGTTCCGTCAGTTCTACCCCCTTGGACGTGATGGAGTGCGTACCATTTGGGACGGGACGGCTCGGGTGAGACGGATGTGTTTGTTGGTGTTCTACCGGGGCTCATAAACCTATGTTCCAAAGCCAGTTCTGACGTGACGTACGATGTAAGTATCTGCACCAAAGTCCCACCATCTGAGAAACGAAAAAGAGGTTGTTAACGAGTCGTCACCAGAAGGCTTTCTACATACCGGTTTTGCAGGTCTTCGTCAATGTATGGGGGATGTATTGAGTGCGTGCGTAATTGTACGGTCTGCAAAAAGGGACGGTACGTGAGCGATGGACGTTGGACAGACACAGACCCGACTCACCCGCTCGATGGTCCTGTTCGCTACCTTGGTGTCCGCAGCGGCATACGCACAAGGAAGAAGGCAGAGAAC
This sequence comes from Leccinum olivaceopallidum, assembly GCA_038091775.1. Classification (NCBI taxonomy): domain Eukaryota; kingdom Fungi; phylum Basidiomycota; class Agaricomycetes; order Boletales; family Boletaceae; genus Leccinum; species Leccinum olivaceopallidum. The sequence continues at coordinate 23,663 of JBBPPC010000116.1, read as the reverse complement.
GAGTGCTAGACAGAACGACCGGAGTGCCGGAAACATGACAATGTCTTTCTTTTTTGTAAGTGTTCGTGAGCGTCGCGGGACCTTGGCCCGATGCGTGTCAGTCCAGGTTCAATTTTCCCACAGTCTAAGTAGTCTCTCCAACCCTTCTTTTAGGCAGTCCATGTATATATCACGTAGAGTATAAAAAGTCGGACATCTCGAATATTTGTATGTACCAAACTATATTCATGCCGGCAACTCAAACTTTTGTCCTTGCAATACTCTTTGAAAACATGCCGTGAGTGACAGAACCATCGAGGGGTAGGAAACAACGCACTTTGTAAAGTAGACGTAAAAGAAGTCGACGTACAACCCCGTCTGCACCAGTCCAGCTACGACAGCGATGGGATCTACCACGTCTTCCGTAAAGTATCTGTTGCAACGCGCGTTCAGCACGACTTGCGCGCGTGTCTGCAGCTCTCGCGTACCTATATATCCAGTTGGGAATGTACAGAGCCCTGTATATGCCCAGCGCGGCAATATAGTGCGTCGTAATCGTCTCCGCCTCGCCTGTCCGCTGCAACATGAACAACTGCGGGAAAATCGCGACCGCTTCGAGATATATGGAAAAGGTCCACAAAATCTCCGTCAAGGAAAAGCGGTAATTGAATATGAGAGAGAGCACGAAGCAGGGTCCAAGCAGGTACTCGATCTTGAACGTGTCGATGGACGGGTCGTGGGTGGGCCTATAACGTGGTGCGTTTCAGCGTGTTCGGACAAGGGTGGATGACACAACTGACCGGAAGCGGAACTTCATGAGGTAGAGGATGTAACAGCTACTAGCGATGAAGAAGACCTTCATGACGAAATTGTAAAGCGAGATCCAGTGGTAAAAGAGGTCGATGTAGCGCGTGAGGAAGACGAGCACGTAAAGTGCCTGGGTCTTGAACGAGATGCCTGGAACAGCCATGTCACTGCCCCGTCTCCGCGCACGCGGTCAAGAAAAAAAACATACCTCGGCACGATCTGCTGTTGTGTATCTTGTGCACAATGATGAATATGGAGGCCAGGTGGGCCAAGTCCCCTGTCAGGACAAGGGTGAGCAGGCGAGTGGGCGACAAAGTGTGTACTCACCCAACAAGCGGAAAAGATTCATACCCATGCGTTGCAGCGAGCGTGATTGTATGTGGTCTGTAACCAAAGACGTGTCCGTTCAAAGAGTAGAAACATATCAAGTAATACATTCCCACGCTCTCTCCTCTCTTACTCCGAGGTGAGTACCAACCCCGTTTCCTTGTCGTCTGCGACGATGTCCTAGTAAAAGGGTCGACCCCCGCCGAGCCCACGTCGCCCACGAACCCATTCAAAGTGTCTGTTGCCCGATGCACAGTCGAGATCACACTGTCGCGTTGTTAAGGCCAGACCAACATACTACGACTCTCAATTGACTGGCGCGGCTCCGAGCACAAGAGCCCGCCGGCAAAGGCAGAGTCATCATTTCCATGCGTTCACTAGCCGAGCTTGCGCAGACGAGACACTTTCTGCCGCGAGCGGTCACTAGACGTGGTTTCCGTAACGAACGCGATAATGCGTTGCCCACAGCGGGTGGCGGCGCGCGCCCAAAAGCGTCCACGCACGAGAACTCCGCGTTTTGTGGCGTGTGGTTGCGTGCGTATACATGCAGGAGCGTGGGTGGCTTCAGCGAGGATATGAGATCACACTGGCTGCTTGCAGCTCTGAGCTTCTTTCATATATTTTCTTCCTACTTGCATGTGATACTGACTTGATTCATTCGTTTGGCAGATGTACAATGTTATTTTGCAACTCATATGCTGGACATACCTTCCAGACTTGGCGACTCGCCAGGTTCTCTCTGTGATCTACCGGATATGGCAAAAGACACCTCCACCCCAACGATCGCCTGGTTATATCCGGCAGTACCGATATGTGTATGCTGCTGTTGTGCTGTGCTATCTCACATACAACTTTGTTGATGCCTCGAGCGGACTTGAAAAGAACTTTTATGAGCTTCTTGGAGTCAGCCCACGGTCGGACGAGGGTGCACTCAAGGCTGCATTTAGAGCCTTCGCGAGGAAGAACCATCCTGATCGAATAGGGCCAGAAGGAGAAGCAATATTTATCAAAGTGCGAGATGCATTCGAAGTACTCAAGGACCCGGTTGTTCGGTTTGCGTACGACAGGTGCGTGGTGTGCGCGTGTTGTGGTGCGAGCTGAAAGACATTCCAAGGTTTGGTCCGGATGTACTGGGTTGGCGAGAGTGTGCGACGATGAAGGAGTACCTGAGACGGGGACTCTTGAATTCGTTGCCACGACATATCATCACAGGCGTTGCACTTTTTTTGTTCTCTATGATGGGCAAGCAGAGCCCGGTTGCAGTTGTGTGTATCTGTTGCCCATTACAAGATCGATCTGATAGTGGAATACAGTGGCGGTATCTGTTGTTCATAGGGATGTTTGCGATTGAGATGTACCTGATCGTTGCACCCTCGCCGACAGGGCCAAGAGGCTCTGGGTTCGTCGACGAGGCACCGATGCTATGGATGCCATTGGAGAGCGCATTTCCACAGCGTGTAGTGTACCAGCACGTTGAGCTTTTGCACCAGGTGTTCATGTTCCTGTCGGTCGCGGTGTCGCGTGTGGCCCCAGTGTTGTTCGCAGAGGTGGATGCAGAGATGGAGGGTGGTGCGGTGAGAGCGATGGCAGGGAGAGTGGGAGAACTGGCCAAGGGAATCGAGAGAGAAGGTGAGTGTATGCGTTGTGGGGGGGTGAGTGTATGCGCTGACCGAGTGCAGTATTCGTGATGCTCAAGGGGGAAATGGACACGATAGGAGTTGACGGATTTGGGGTGGAAGTGTTGATGCGGGAGATGGAAGAGTTGATAGTTGAAAACAAGCTAAAGAACGAGACAGGTCCGATTGGAAATGCTTGGAGGAGGGCAGTCGTGTATCGATCGCGTGCACGTTCCATGTCTTTGTAAGCAAATGCGGATCCCGCGCGGAAGACGCGTGACGTTCTTATCGAGATCTTGTTATGTATATATTATGTCACATTTTCTTTGTCTCTCTCTCTCTCTTGCTTTCAGTCATGTCAGAACCAGGACCTTCTCGTCACAGACAACAAAGACTCTCAAGAGAGGCTGCTGCTTTCCTCAACAGTACTATCTTTCTACTTTGCTCCTATTGCATTCAACTCATTTCCTAATAGACTATGTTAGTGTGATCAATGCCTACCCGCAAGGGTCTGAAAAACAATCCATTCTCGCCACCATCCGTGCCATCCCAGGCAACGATTTTTACACCATCGAAAAACTCAACAGCTGGTTTACACGCCATCGCCATCCCACAGTTGCGCGACGTCAGTCTTCCACTCTCCCTTTAGCACGTGCCTCCGTTTTGGTCGATGAAGAGACTATTCGTGAGTTCCGACCGCCCCACATATGACGTACGCGCCACTCACCCGCCCCAGTCTTTCCCAAGCTAAGCCCAATGCACCTTCAACAGCTCCGCGGGCTATATAAGAAACGGACGAACCCATCGGAAAACATCATTACGTTTTGGGCTGAACGGATCAAAGCTGACAGTCACGAAGTGGTTGCCTGGATCCAGTATCAACAGGAAAAAGCAAAAGAAAACGGTTATCGCCAGGTGACCCCAGATTCACCGGATATACCGCTGCAGCAGCTTGTAGACGGCAGCGAAGGATGCGCTTCACCTACCGTACCTACGCACCCGCGCACCCACTTGCCGACACCGGCAAAGTCTCAGTCCCCTTCAGAATCACCACATGAGCGCATGCCGTCATTGCCCCCGATTGCCGTCAAGCTCGAGGAGTCTCGACAGTGTTTGTCCCCCGTCACTCCCATCTCCGCCCATCCCTTTGGTGCTCGCCCTCCGCCTCCTTTTCCACCCAGCACATCGTTCCGCACGGGGGCACAACTTTCGCGAAATTTGAGCCAGTCATTTGAAGCATCGGTCAGAGACAGCCTATGGCACAATTCCGCCCCCAAGGATTCCCCTCCCAAAACCCCTGACGAGTTCACAGCCAAGTTTGTCTCGTTTGAAAAAATGATTGATGCCTTTATGGAAAAGCATACGAGCGGCCAGCTCGCCCGGCTAGGTTGGGATCCAAGTCAGTCCCCGCCTACTCTTTATCGGGTCCCATCTGACGTATGTCAGGTATCTGCAGCGCCGGATCGTGATTGGTGTAGTAGTGTAGACTTGTATAATCAAAATGTAACAAGGTTGCCATCGTCTGTCGCAAGTCGGAAGAAGCCGACGCGTTACAATGAGTTAATATGACCCCCTTCAATACCTCCTTTGTCCCGCTCCTTCACCATGTCAGAAACTACGCTCGTCGTGCCCCATAACGTACCCGACCTACAGAAGGTCCAAGAGACCCCCCTCCCCGCACCCCTCCGAGGCCTCTCAGACTACCACAGGGGCTCAATATCGTCTATGACAGAGAGCAGCTCGCAAGCCAGTGACGAGTCTCTCACCCCACTCCCCAGAGTTACCTCACGTCCGCGAGCGAGTTACAAGCTCTCCGATTTCATCATTCAAAGGACCCTGGGCACCGGAAGCTTTGGACGTGTGCATTTGGGTGCGCGTCGCCCTTTTGCTTTTCCTTGGTGCTCTTTTCTCACACGTGCGCGCAGTGCGGAGCAAGCATAACCTCCGCTTTTACGCCATCAAGGTGTTGAGCAAAGACAAGATCGTCAAGACCAAGCAGGTCGAACATACCAACAATGAAAAGACGATCTTGGAGGGCATCCAACATCCTTTCATCGTCAATCTCTGGGGAGCCTTTCAAGACGATTCCAACCTGTACATGGTCATGGACTACGTGCCTGGTGGTGAACTGTTTACGCTTCTGAGGAGGTCCAACGTCGGTATTTCTTCGTTTTTCATTTTCTCGCCCGTTGACGTGCTTCGTCAGAGGTTTCCTGATCCAGTCGCGAAATTCTATGCGGCAGAGGTCGCTCTCGCGCTCAATCATTTGCATACCCTCGATATCATATACCGCGACCTCAAACCCGAAAACATTCTGCTCAATCACGATGGTCACATCAAAATAGCCGATTTTGGTTTTTCGAAACGTTGTTCATACGTGACCTGGACGCTATGCGGAACGCCCGACTACCTTGCGCCCGAGGTGCGTTCTCTCGTGGTATCGTCTGTCGCTTGCTAATTCGAATCTCAGATCGTTGGACAGCAAAGATACAACAAGAGTGTGGACTGGTACGCCCTCGGCGTGCTCATTTTCGAAATGCTGTCCGGTCTCCCTCCATATCACCATCCGGACCAGAACACGGTGTCATTGTACGAGAAGATCTCGCGTGGGCCGACGTTTATACGATGGCCGCCTTTCCAGGCCAACGCGACCGACCTCATCTTGAAGCTGATGGAGGGTGATCCCTCACGGCGGTACGGCAACTTGAAGCACGGCGCTGGGGACGTGTTTGCACACCCCTGGTTTGCCGAGGTGGATTGGGTCAAGCTGCGGAACAGAGAGATTTCTGCACCGTACTTGCCCAAGATCAGCGGGGACGGGGATGCGAGCGCGTGAGTTCCGTTCAAGTCTGGCGTGTGGTCGGTTGTTCATCATGTCTTTTTGTATAGATTCGAGAGATACCCGGAAGACAATGCGACGTTGTTGTACGGTCGACCTGCAGCAGATCCGTGGAAGAGCAGTTTCCCTAGTTTTGAATATACCGCTGTACATAGTACTTGATATCGATACCCGTAGTTGTTTGTCCTGTACAAACAGGGAACATCATGTCGCAAAAATATGGGCGAGGGCGACAGCGCCGCACGCCATTTCATTCACAACGAAGCTCAACTCATCAAGACTTGACATCTCTTCTCTCTCTTTCACTACCATCACCATAAATCTACAATCTCGTCTTCAAATCTCTCAAAACCGTCACGGATCTGCAGAGATCGCCTTTTTTTTCTATCGCTCGGCTGCGCATCGGGAGGTCTGACAGAAAATGGCCAAGAAACACGCAAAATCAGCACGCGGTGGGGTCAAGCCAGGCGACCTCAACGTGTCCGAGGACGACGTCGCCCGCGAGCGTGCGCGGATGCTCGTCGAGAGGCAAGCAGCGCTGGATGGCCTGTTGAATAGGCATGACGACATGGTGCGTGTCTCTGTCTTCTTTTTTGCGTCCTTGCCTGTCAGAATTCATTCTTTTTTTGGGGTGAACAGGTCCGCGAGGCCTTTCATCTCGAACAGTTTGTGACATTGCTCGAGTACGATCCCAAGGTATGTCTGGTCCCCCCTGTTTTTACTTTTTCTGCTCACGCGCGTGTATGAACAGGTTGCAAAGTTGGACGACTCGGTAGTGTTTCAAGAGGTGGGTGATGTCGACGGTCGTGCTTGGCGGTCGGCTTGACGAGCGCGGATTTAGTACAAATCCAACTACGACCTTCTCGAACGTGCCGCTACCGCCGCGGGCCCTTCGCGGGCCACACGCCGCGCGCACACCCAGCGTGTCCTCAACCTCAAGTTCGTCACGAACGACGGCTCCATTGCTTCCGTGCGCCGCCCACTACCACTATCCGAATCGCAGATGCCCATCGCCGCGCTGTCGTCAAAGGCCAAAGGAAAACAAAAGGCGGTCGATCCACTCATGGACGACGCGAACGTGAGCATATCCGCGCCGAACGGAACGGCAAAAGTTCGTCCTCGGCCACGCGTCCTCGAGCTGACTCAGTCCGAACCTGGCGAACCAGAGCCACCGCCTTCTCGAACACTCAAACGCACGAACACCGCGGTCATGTCACCGCCATCGTCTCCTGTCCTAAAAAAGAAGCGCAAGTCGGTGTTGGGCCTGGTCGAGAGCGGGAGCGGCGTCTTGCATCGCCGTCGCTCGGAGCGTCTAGAGGTTCCCAGTAAACCCCCTGAATTACGTCTCACCGCGCATCCTTCTATGACACGCGTTCCTGACGAATCACCGTCGTTGTATCGCGCATGTTCCATCCGGCGCGTTCGACTCATTGTCCGACGGCCACCCCCGAGCTTCACGAACCCGCGCCAAAAGCCGCCGCCACCCAAGTTTGCGTCGAACCTGACCAATTTTTTGTCATCATACACGATGCCGGGCGAACAAGAACAGACTGTCGAGGCGCTCGAGACGCTCGCGCAAAAGGAGGCGGCCTTGAGAGAAAAGATTGATCGGCTGCACAGACAGGGGCGGTTCGTGCCGTTTCTCTATGGCGACTCGTTCAAGACGTCGGCGCAGGGGAAGGTGGTGCCCGCGCCCGTATTGGCTATTACGGCAAACCTCAATGCGCGGGATCCGATGCGGTCAAAGGATGCGTGGGAGAATATCGTCGAGACGATCGTCCATAGCGGTCGGCATGGTGGGGGAAGTGGTTTGCTTGTCCGGGGGCGGCAGGTGGCGGGACAGGTGGCGAATCGGATACAGGTGTATTGGGATCAGTCGGCGGTGAGGGAGGACAAGGCGAGGGTGCAGGAGGAGAAGCGGTTGAAGGCATTGGCCAAGGCGACCGTCAAGATGGTGGTTGCAGAGTGGAAGAAGGCTGTCTTTGTGCGTGTCATTTGATGTTCAGTCAGGTGGCCTCGTTGACGACGGTTTGATTTTCGGCAGTATGTGCGAGATCAAGAGCGGCAGCGGGCAGAGGCAGAGGAGATGCGTCGAGGTCATGAGCATCTCGATGCTATTCTGGACCAGTCGGGGCAGATATTGGAGACGCAGCAGTTTGATCTTGCCAAAGGCGAGCTATCGCGGAGTCGGTCGACCAGTATGTCAGCGTCGGATTGGGACCACGAGTCGGTCGGGACGAGTCTGGGCGATGAAGAGCACGACGGCGATGGCGACGGAGAGGAGGGGTCCGGCGCGGAGAGTGCGGAGGAATTTGGTGGTCTTGGGATGATCGAGGACGTCGATCCTGATGCTGGTGAGCACGAGGGCGATGGAGGGCAACACGGGACCGACGAGGAGAGCAACGGCGAAGACGATGGCGAGGACGACGACGACGACGAAGAGGCGACGCACGCGCTACTAGGACCAGTCCGTCACCAAGAGGATGCTGTACCCTCACCTACGCCGTCTCACCCCGCGGACGCAGACGCAGACGTGGAGATGGAACTGGGAACGCGCTCCCCTTCCGAGTCGAGCGTCGCCAAGATGCCAGTGATGATGGAGGACACGGTGGCTTCGCCGAGCGTGCCGTCGGACATGGACTCGATCGCGCGTACGCCGACTTTGGGGGATAGACGGTCTCCGGCGCTGGAGAGCTTTTATGATTATCCGATGCGAGACGAGCCGTCGCCTGCGTCGAGTGTCGTTGAGCACGACCCTATCAAGGACGTTGCTGACGGACCGTTGGTCAATGGCGGTACTGCGGAATTGGAGGTGGTGGTGGTGGAGGGTGACCTGGTTGACGGCAAGGATGATCAGGCCCAGAACGACGAGGCGTCCGAGAAAGCGCAGCCAGCAGATGCGGAGGAAAGCGTACAGGCCGAGGGGGAGGTAGACGCGCCGATGATGGAGGACGTCGAGGATGATGCGTTTGCGCGCATCCCAGAGTATCTGAAACAGTTTGCCGTCGCGCCGGTCGACTGGTCTCCCGAGGACAAGATCAACCCGCCGTTGCTTTTGCGTGGGGTGCTTCGTCCGTACCAGCAGAGCGGGTTGGAGTGGCTCGCGTCGTTGCATTGCAATAATCTGAATGGTATCTTGGCGGACGAGATGGGACTGGGGTACGTTTTGATGGCGATGGGCGGTGGATTGTGGTATTGACGATGTTTTGGTTTTTGGGGGAACAGGAAAACGATTCAGACGATTGCATTGCTTGCACATCTCGCTTGTGACCGGGGGATATGGGGACCGCATCTCATCGTACGTTTTTTTTTTTTCTAAATCTTGGGGAACGTGTCATCTGACGCTCACATAGATCGTTCCGACGAGCGTGTTGCTGAATTGGGAGATGGAGTTCAAAAAGTTTCTCCCTGGCTTCAAGATCCTGAGTTATCACGGCAGCACCAAGCGTCGGAAGGAGCTGCGGCAGGGATGGTACAACAAGCACCACTTCAACGTGTGCATCACCTCGTACACGCTCGCGAGTCGGGACGCACACATCTTCAAGCGCAAGATGTGGTACTACATGATCCTGGACGAAGCGCACATGATCAAGAACTTTAGGTCTCAGCGATGGAACATTTTGCTCATGTTTCGTTCCTTTCGGCGGTTGCTTCTGACGGGGACGCCTTTGCAAAATAACTTGACCGAGTTGTGGGCGCTGTTACAGTTCTTGATGTCTGGCACCAACTTTGCGAACCTGAAAGAGTTTGGAGAGTGGTTCTCGAGTGCGTTCTTTGTCGAGTATCTTTAATTCATTGTGGATGCTGACTGTCGTCCAGATCCGTTGGAGAAAGCGATCGAGATGGGCACCATGTTGGACGACGAAAACCTGCAACGGGTGTCGAAACTGCATACGGTGCTACGACCGTACCTCCTCCGTCGACTGAAACGGGACGTCGAAAAAGAGCTTCCGAGCAAGTACGAGCATCTCGTTCCTTGCCCGCTCTCCAAGAGGCAACGATTCTTGTACGACGAGTTCATGTTGCGTGCACACACTCGCGAAGCGCTTGCGTCGGGGGTATACCAAAAGATCGCCAACGTGTTGATGCAGCTTCGCAAGGTGTGCAACCATCCCGACTTGTTCGAGGTCCGACCTATCGTCACGTCGTTTGCCACGTCGCGTTCTGCGATCGCCGATTTCGAGATCAAGGAGCTGCTCGTCCGTCGGGAGTTGCTGAGGGTGGAAGACGACGAGCGGGTCAACCTTGACTTGTTTGGGTTGCGATTCGTCGACCAGCAAGACGTCCCACTCATATCTGCGTTGGAGACGCGCCGATTGGATGCTACGCATCGACTGCCTCTCATATCCGAGATGCCGGGGGAGCCTCCGCCAAAGGATTTGCGGACGATTGCAGGGTATCGTGCGTGGCGAAGTTGGCAGGAGCGCGGGCAAAAGGTTGCTCGGTGGGCGCAGATTGGGTATGTCAACGGTCTACGGTGTGGCCGGACGCCGCCGGTATATGGACAGGAGCTGCTGAGGACCGTCCGAGCGTGTCGCCGTCCGCTCTTGCCGCTCTCCGCTATCGACTTGCGGACTGCGCATTTGGACACGGTGACCACTGCGAATGCCATGGTGAAGTCTTATGAAGAGCGTGCGGAGTCGGTGTCGGGCATCGTCGACCGATTTACCTTTGCTACACCTGCTGTCGTTGCGCGGGATCTTCCTCGTCTGGCGCTGACTGGATGCGAAGAGGCGATCATGTCCTGTCCGCCCACGTTCGACGACGTCCTACACCGTTCCAGTGTCAAACTTCAGATTGCGTTTCCCGATCCGTCGTTGTTGCAATACGACTGCGGCAAGCTGCAGGAGCTGAGTCGTTTACTGCGGCAGAGGAAGGCGGGGGGCCATCGAATCTTGATTTTCACGCAGATGACGCGCGTGTTGGACATTCTCGAGATCTTTCTCAATTTCCATGGGTATCTCTATCTCCGGCTGGACGGTGCGACCAAGATCGAGGATAGGCAGTACATCACGGAGAGGTTTAACGCGGATGCGAGGATCTTTTGTTTCATTTCGTCGTCGAGATCTGGGGGTGTCGGTATCAAGTGCGTCTCTTTTTTTTTTTCTCTGTTTGAGATCGTATAGAGGGAACTGATTTGGGCTATAGTTTGACTGGTGCGGATACGGTCATATTCTACGACAGCGACTTCAATCCTCAGATGGATCGACAGTGCGAGGACCGGTGAGTTGTCCTTTTTGTTGGTGCCAATGTAGGGACATCGCTAACCCTTGTTCGTAGTGCCCACCGAATCGGACAGATCCGCGACGTCCACATTTACCGATTCATATCCTCGCACACGGTAGAGGAAGCGATGCTCATGAAGGCAAACCAAAAGCGATCATTGGACGACATCGTCATCCAAAAGGGGGAGTTCGACTGGCGGTCGTTGTTCGAGGACGACGGGGCGTTGACGAAGGCGCTCGGGGAGTGTGAGGATACCGAGGACGCGCAGGCTGCTGCGCTCGCTGCGAGAGAGGAAGATGTGCTCGAGGGTGCTGATGAAGCTGACTTTGGTGGGGAGGAGGTGACGACGGAGGTGCGTGGGGAGACGGAAGGGGAGGTGGAGGGCGAGGAAGGCGAGCGCCTGCGCGAGCATGAGCACGAGCCAGAGCACGAGCCAGAGCATGAACATGAACATGAACATGTCGGGGAGGAGGGCGAGCTCGGAGGGGCCGTGTCGGATTATATGATCCGTCTCGTGTGGGCTGATTGGGAATTCTTCCGAGATTGGCGGTTGTAGCCTTTGTTTTTTCTTTTTTTTTTACAGTAATTTTATATCGTCTTGATTCTACGTTTTGCGTATTCGAACGTTTTCTTGGGGTTTCCGTCATACATACTGTGTTTTCATTGCCTAGCTCAGCTCGACTCTACTAGATCGTTGTTATCTTCCGAGATGCTAATCATCACTACTTGCATGCGATCGTGCTTGGGACATCTTGACGGCCCAAGGTCTGAGTCACTGGCGAAAGACGTATACCAAACAGCAAGGATTCGAATCGTTGATCATACCACACTCTGCGAGAGCGCTCCGAGTCGGTAAATTTCTCTCTCGGACGTCCACGAAAAAAAAGAACACCCAACGTTCCTCCATTCAATCAAAACAGACATGCAGAGAACATATATATGATAATAATAATAATAACTCAAGGAAGAGCGAGCCAAGCGGCGACCAACTTGGTATAGTTGGGCGTTCCAAGACCCGTCACGGGGTCCCACCCGAGCGTGGCGTTGTATCCGTTGGTGCCACATCCCGGATTGTCACCCATTGTAATATCGTTGAATGCGCCAGCGAACGCAGAGGAGTAGATCTAAAACAACACCGTCAGGAACGTGCGGGTTGTTCTCATCGAGGCCGTCGTCTGCGGCAAACGGTTTGCACTTACCGTCGGGTTGATGAATCCGATGGTCGATTTGCCGGCTGCGAGACGAGCATCGTTGATCAGGGTGAAGATCGCCCCGCTCACCGGAGAGGAGCAAGAAGTTCCATAGACGAGCTCAAATGCGCCGTCAATCTAAATCATGCGTCACAAACGGTGAGTTCAGATCGTCCCCTCTTAGGTGCACATATAACCCAACGTACAGCAACGACATAGTTTGCTCCGTTCGCAGAGATATCAGGGAAGGCGCGAGACTGTTGGCTCGTCGTCAGGTTTTGCAACATCAAACGAACCGGCAACATACCATGCCAGTCGAGTTCCACATGGTCGACGGGTAGTCCGGGTAATAGTTCGTCAAGTAGTAATCAACGGCACTCTTTTGGTACTCGGGCATGGCAAAGTAGTTGCTGAATCCACCACCAGAGTAGATCACCTCCTCGCAAGCAGTCTCGGGTTCGTACACCGTAGAGTTAGGGGGGACCATCGTAGCACCGACGGACGTAATGTAAGGGCATGTTCCCGGGAAACTGGGGTTGAACATCGTTCCATTGATAGTCTGGGTTCCTGTTCACCAATGTGAGACTGTGGTCAAGCGTGAACGGAAGAGGATCACGGACCGTTAGGGTTCAAGCAGAGGCCACCATTGCCTGCGACACCATAGTCACCAGAGCTGTAGAGGACCGTGATACCCATGAGACCCAATTTAGCATACTCGGCACATTGGCGTGCGGTATAGAATGGTGTGAGATCAGCTTCATTGTACGCGTACGAGGTCGAGATGACATTTGTGGGCTTAGCAGTTCCGCATGCTTCAGGACCTGGACGATGCGTAGATGAGCTTGCATTTGAAAAATATGTCTTGAATGTGCACACACCTTCGTATCCGCCACCATATGGATCAGGGTAAACAGCATCTTGGGTCGGGTCGTCACCACCCTCAAAAGTGCAATAAGAGCCGTCGAGGGCATCGAGGAAGTTGTTGAACGATGCACCTGGCGCAAAATTGTCAGAAATACTGTAACACATGACATCGCAGGTACGAACCCTCCACCATGTCACCAGCTTGGTACAGTGTCACCGTTTGGGATGGCCCGACAAGACCCATGCCGTATTGGAGGTCAAGGTCGGATTCACCGTTGTACTCGAAGCTCTGGTATTCCGTCTGTGCGTAGCCTAGCCGCGATGTGAGATAATACGGAGAGCTTCAGCATGCACTGTACACCCTTACCTCCGTCGATTGAAACCATATATGGTGATTTTCCGTACAGAGTGGGTGAGTAGTTCCCGAAGAACATGTCCAGGTCAGATTGAAGGTAAGCCTCTGGTGTGTATTCCACTGCAGTGATAACAAATTTCAGTTTGGGATGCTTAAAGCGGATTATCCACATACCAATTCCATAGCTATTTAACCCGGTCGCAGTAACATTGTCTGGAACCTGATAAAGCGCGCGCAAACAGTCGAGCGTGATGTACTCGTCACAAGTCGCAAGGCCGGTGGGAAGGGTAGTGCTGGCTAGCTTTCCGGTGGTCTTCGGTCCAACTCCTGTACCAGGCTGACCGATTGACCGAGCGGGATCAGCAGTCCCACGACGAGTCAGCTTGGCATCAAAGTGTACACTCGGCGTCACAAAGTCCACGTGAGGCACGATGTGCGCAGGGAGATGGTACGCATCGCAAGCTATCCGTCAAACGATCAGTTACTATTCTAAGCATGATATCTGATATCCACTGACCAACATGGTCCTTTCCTGAAGCATGACCATACAGATTGTACTCTGTCTGGAGCAGACGCTCTGCTTCCTCGACAGTGCTCGTCACTTCGATCCAACCCTTGTTTGCTGACAATTGGATCCGGTCGCCCTCGACGCCGCTCTCCATGAGCCATGATCGGACTGTTTCAATCGTCTCGTCGCTTGGCGCAAACATCTTGAGGACATCACCTGCAGACCAGTGCTTGCCATATTTCTCGGACTCAGGGTGAGACACCTCCATGAGGTAGTTGCCAATATCGTCAATATTTTTTTGGGAAAGGGCAAAGCGCAGAGGAATGGTGGTCGTTAGATCATGTCTGCGCTTCAAAGTCCAACCTGCAGGGACATCGGTGCGCTTCTCATGAAGGATGTAGGGGGAGAGAGATGGTTCTGCAGCGGCGACGAGACTGAGACCGAGGATCACGAACGACAGGAGGGGCCTCATGGTGAAGCAAGAGAAGGTGTCTCGACAACGTAGCATGATCTCAGGGAGGATTTTATAGCAATATCGGTGGGACGGAATACGTGCAACAGCATGGTACCATCCACGATAGGGAAAACATCTCGATCACCCTATGGGAGTTCCAGGTATATTTATGATGCGTGCTGCATGGCGGATGATTCTTGAAGAAGAAATGTCGGTGTTGAGCGATGAAGTAGGAAGCCGCCACCTAGCAGGCTAGATACCGTGAGCCTAATTCGTCTGTCCCGACTCCCCAGATCCCTTCCTTATATAGCACTTGATGGTCACAAGATTGCAAAGGGTCGACGATGAGAGGCATTCTAAACTTGTCAATTGCTGCATGTGAATCTGAAGCCCCTGCAAGAGAATAATCGCACTGGCAGTTTTGAGTGTGTACGTTTTTGCTCTGGCAGACGTGCCCAACACACAAGTTACAGGGTTCGAGGGCGAGTTCAAGTTCTATCTGGTAGGCGAGCAAAGATTTTCCCAGTCGTACATCGGGTCAGCGTCGAGCTGCGAGCTGCACTTCTTGACACGTCATTCCGTTATGATGACGGGGACTAGTGATGCAGTAAGAAGGCAAAGTGACAGACATAGCTATTTCTCCATCGTGCAATGAGGCCTACATATTCGTCAATTATTTATTAGGAATCAGAGAGGTTGGATAGTGCTGACATGCGCACCTTGGAATCGATACCTTGTTCAATGTTGAACGTCGCCCGGAGCGTAGGAACGGGTACTAGCCTATGGTAAGCAACTAATAAATAAACTTCGTTAGTAGTAGTCACTACTAGTCACGTGGTACACTTTACACACTTTACGCTTCACATCGAAACTCTCTCAGGGTAATCTCTGAGGAGCAGCGACCATATTCATGTCCTTGCTCACCTTTCTGGGTCTAAGGCAACCAAAGTACAGCCGTACACCGCTCACCCTCGCGGATGTCCTCCATCGCACTCTCATCGGCGGGCTTGTCACGCTCAGCTTTTATGGGTTATACCTAGGTTACTCCGTTCATGGGCATATCATGACCAAGGGAAAGGGTGCGTTTTGTTTCTTCTGTTGCATGCGCACGCCGGTCAAATTTATCATTCTGCATTTTATTTTTGTTATTGTGCTCAT
This sequence comes from Leccinum olivaceopallidum, assembly GCA_038091775.1. NCBI lineage: Eukaryota > Fungi > Basidiomycota > Agaricomycetes > Boletales > Boletaceae > Leccinum > Leccinum olivaceopallidum. The sequence goes on along the minus strand of JBBPPC010000116.1, from coordinate 8,340 downwards.
TCATGCATCCCCCAGAGGTACGACGTCTATTTCACCCGGTGTGCAAGCTGGACTAACGCTCGGATATGCATTGAGGCGCTCGCACTGAGAGAAGCGGAGGCCAAGGCACGCGGAGAGGCACAGGTAATGTCGTTTTCGGACACTTTAGAGGTAACTTATGTTGAAACACGAGAAAAAGGCTGCAGAAGAGGCTCGGGAACTCTCATTGGCCGAGGCTGCCCAAGTTGCGCTGCCCAGGCGGTCATAGCGTCGTCACAACTCGAGGTATGTGGAAACCCTGAGCTCAACCTTCTGGATATCCAGCAAATTATCTGCTTTCGTCTTCACAGATTCTCAGCACGGCGATTTTGATTTTGTCCATGCTCGTTCACAAGCTTGAATATTTGAATGGTAGACAGGCTTGGAATACAGTATTCGCAAAAAATGATATCACGAGTGCCGTGCGTCGCGTGCCTCATACGTCTCAAAGATCTCAACGCTCATGGGACGTTGCGCTATCTTCTATATAGAGAGCCTTTGGGCTTTTCATAAAATACAGGAATATGTGTCTAAACTCTCATGCCCTCAAGGAAGTGCGAGCCAGGCAGCAAGCAACTTGGTATAGTTGGGTGTTCCGAGTCCTGTCACTGGGTCCCACCCGGCCGTGGCATTGTATCCGTTGGTTCCGCATCCTGGATTGTCACCCATCGTGATGTCGTTGAATGCGCCAGTGAACGCAGACGAATAGATCTGAGAGAACAAACACCATTAGAACATACAGCGCTCGCTGCAGGACGACATCGCTCACCGTGGGGTTGATGAATCCGATGGTCGATTTGCCGGCTGCGAGACGAGCATCGTTGATCATCGTAAAGATTGCTCCGCTAACCGGGGAGGAGCAAGAGGTTCCATAGACGAGCTCAAATTGGCCGTCAACCTAAACCACACACGACAGCAGTTAGCCCACGTCGCGCAGCCAGGTACACAAGAGATCCAACGTACAGCAACGACATAGTTTGCTCCGTTCGCAGAGATATCAGGGAAGGCGCGAGACTGTTGGCTCGTCAGGTTTTGCAGCATCAAACGAATTGGCAACATACCATGCCAGTCGAGTTCCACATAGTCGACGGGTAATCCGGGTAATAGTTCGTCAAGTAGTAATCAACGGCACTCTTTTGGTACTCGGGCATGGCAAAGTAGTTGCTGAATCCACCACCAGAGTAGATTACTTCCTCGCAGGCAGTCTCGGGTTCATAGACTGTAGAGTTAGGGGGGACCATCGTAGCACCGACGGATGTAATGTAAGGGCATGTTCCCGGGAAACTGGGGTTGAACATTGTTCCATTGATAGTCTGGGTTCCTGTTCACCAACGTGAGATTGTGGTCAAGCGTGAACGGAAGAGGATCACGGACCGTTAGGGTTCAAGCAGAGGCCACCATTGCCTGCGACACCATAGTCACCAGAGCTGTAGAGGATCGTGATACCCATGAGACCCAGTTTGGCATATTCGGCACATTGGCGTGCGGTATAGAATGGTGTGAGATCAGCTTCATTGTACGAGTACGAGGTCGAGATGACATTGGCGGGTTTAACAGTTCCGCACGCTTCAGGACCTGGATAGGAGGAAGACCAGGTTACTTCACAGAAGTATATTTTGAATGTGTACAAACCTTCGTATCCACCGCCATACGGGTCAGGGTAAATGGCATCTTGGGTCGGATCGTCACCACCCTCGAAAGTGCAATAAGAGCCGTCAAGGGCATCGAGGAAGTTGTTGAACGATGCACCTGGCGAAAAATTGTCAGAAATACTATAACACATGACATCGCAGGTACGAACCCTCTACCATGTCACCAGCTTGGTACAGTGTCACCGTTTGGGATGGCCCGACAAGACCCATGCCGTATTGGAGGTCAAGGTCGGATTCACCGTTGTACTCGAAGCTCTGGTATTCCGTCTGTGCATAGCCTAGTCACGGTGTGAGATACGGAAAGCTCGAGCATGCACTGTACACCCTTACCTCCGTCGATTGAAACCATATATGGTGATTTTCCGTACAGATTGGGTGAGTAGTTCCCGAAGAACATGTCCAGGTCAGATTGGAGGTAAGCCTCTGGTGTGTATTCCACTGTCGGGACAGCAAACTTCAGACAAAGACAGCATTGCAAAACCGATCATCCGCATACCAATTCCATAGCTGTTTGACCCGGTCGCAGTAACATTGGCTGGAATCTGATAAAGCGCTCGCAAACAGTCGAGCGTGATGTACTCGTCACAAGTCGCAAGGCCGGTGGGAAGGGTAGTGCTGGTTAGCTTTCCGCTGGTCTTCGGTCCAACTCCTGTACCAGGCTGACCGATCGACCGAGCGGGATCAGCAGTCCCACGACGAGTCAGCTTGGAATCAAAGTGTACACTCGGCGTCACAAAGTCCACGTGAGGCACGATGTGCTCAGGGAGATGGTACGCATCGCAAGCTATCCGCCAAATTGTCAGCTACCACTCCAAACATGATATCTGATATCCACTGACCAACGTGGTCCTTTCCTGAGGCATGACCATACAGGTTGTACTCTGTCTGGAGCAGACGCTCTGCTTCCTCGACAGTGCTCGTCACTTCGATCCAACCCTTGTTTGCTGACAGTTGGATCCGGTCGCCCTCGACGCCGCTCTCCATGAGCCATGATCGGACTGTTTCGATCGTTTCGTCGCTTGGCGCAAACATCTTGAGGACATCACCCGCAGACCAGTGCTTTCCATATTTCCCGGATTCGGGGTGAGATACCTCCATAAGGTAGTTGCCAATATCGTCAATATTTCTCTGGGAAAGGGCAAAGCGCAGAGGAATGGTTGTCGTGGGATCATGTCTGCGCCTCAAAGTCCAACCTGCGGGAACTTGCGTGCGCTTCTCATGAAGGATGTAGGGAGAGAGAGATGGTTCTGCAGCGGCGAGGAGACCGAGACTGAGGATGACGAATGACAAGAGGGACCTCATGGTGAAGCAACAGCAGGCGTCTCGACGACATTGGGCAACCTCGAGCAGAAATTTATAGCGATGATGGTGGGACGGAATACGTGCAGCAGCATGGTGTTGTCGAAGATACGGCAGGAGATGGGATAGGGTATGGGAGTTACGTGCATATTTAGGACGCGTTTCGCTTGGCGGCCAACGCTTCCCATCCTCGACAATGGATGGTATATCTGTGCTGGTAACGTAGACATGGCAATTGACTTTGAAGCAGTTGGATCCCGTGGACCATATTCACTGCATTTGCGAGATGGAAGCATTATACTAGACACAGGGTGACAATTACAATGGCAGTCAACCCAGAGTTACCAAAGTAGCTGAGAGCATCATACCTTCACTTCGTGGGAGACAGTGATCTAAAGTGCTGAGATAACCTTATGCCAAGAGAAAGAGCCATGAGGCTCTTCAGAAACCAGCCCATGTACATACACAGTATCTGTGGGTCAGTTGGCAATTGCTCTGAACAAAAAAGGCCGGAAAGCATCATGGGTTATCACTTCTTGCCTAATTTGAGTGAGAAGAATGTTAAAAGAGCAACGCATGGTCAGACGGATTGATAGTCGGAAGTTGAAGCTCCTTTCAATGAGTTACTACAGTATGCTCCAGTCAGATACTTAATGATCATGCACCGAAAGTCCTTACATACTTATGCCAGACATCTTTCTAGGGCTGGCGGAGTCTACTATCGTTTGACCGGTGTTGCAAAATCTGGATGCCATTTGCCACCACAAGATACTCGCCATCTAAAGTATTATAGAGAAATGTGTTAAAAACAAGGAACCAAAGTAAAACACCAACAATGAGATGTTGAAGTTGTCAGAGACAGGGAGTTGCAAAATTTCCCATCCGCATATACTAAATCAATCTCCGACACGTGTCTCGTACTATATGATGCGTATATGTAGTCGACTCGGAATTAGAATAGGGGCTATGCCATCTGTATTACTGGCTTGCAACTAAAGGCGTCCACGTTGCACTCAATTTCTTCGATGGTCTGTCACACTTACATTGCCGCTGTTGCCGTTCCAGCCGAAACATACTCCGCCAAGTCCACTTACCTACTAGTACTAGTGTCTGTGCACTTCGGCTGCACGGTCTCTGACACTGACAGCAATGTAGAGATCTATGTATTGCCCTGACACTTGTAATTTTTTTAATGGATATGCCTGTCAGGAGCATATTATAGGTATATACGAGACACCAGGAGATGGATATACATTCTCTCATTCCAGAAAAAATACAGGTAGACTACTCAATCATATATTGTCCTAGCTATCCACTAGCTCGGGCTGAAATTTGTGGTGTTGAGTGAGCTAGACTCATGGTTTTGTAATTCCATGTCATTTTGCAACACCGGTCAGATGATAGTGTCAGCAAAGAGTCAAAGACTAAAAAATGCATCGTACCACTCCCTGAGACCCACGTTCAGAAGCTGCACGACTTAAGTTAAAACTCCGAATGGCAGGATGGCATGGCGGGCCTCGCATAATACCATTGGATGAAACGCTGTGAACGATCGTTACGACCTCACGAAGGAATCTCCCTTACGGTTCGCGACATTGAAATGATGGGCACTGCTGAACAGCCTGAGGGCAGCAGCTGCGCTTTCAGGTCTAAGATAGAGGAGTAAAGACTCAACAGATCCAAGTTCCGGAATCCCAACCTCGGAGCCCGGGCCCCGCCGTGCAGATTTGACTCAGAGGCCGCCGCTTCCACGGACCATCGAGATCGGCGATAATACAGCAACCCCAGTTTGAAGTTTGAACATCCACGTCACATGGCTAATTAATTGCATCCGTCAGGCGAGTTCGGAAAGTAGTCGCTTGTACCTGCAAGTTACGTTACGAAGGACACCAGACACCAGCGGGGACCTACAAGGTGTGTTTTGCTTTGTTTGTTCCATAAGGTTATGCGGAGCAGTACATTAACGCCCCGCCGCTTCAGCACGCCTTCGTGCTGTCCTTCCCCACACTGGCAGCCACCCTGCCCATCCACGTGTCGCCTTGTGTACCGACGTGTCCAGGCGCGCATGTTGCACTCACTTTCTTATGTTGTCGACCAAGCCGGAGGACCCGTGCATGATGCATTGATGAGTCACGGGTATGCGGATATCACCTCAATTGCAAATACACTTTGCCTCACATTTTGCCCAGTGGATCCAGTACTTGTAGAAAGTAGACACGTCGATTAAGATGTACGTAGACCAAAAGTTACATTGCATAATGCAAAAATAATCAGTTCATGCTACATCAATCGTACCTATCATAGTGCACGTTAACGTTCACTCACAGTCCATAAAAAATAGTACCGACGATGCATACACACCCCGTCACCAGTCATTATCGCATACCCTGGACCTCACTCACTGACTCACACCTGGCGTCTGTGTGTGTATGCCCGCAAACTTTTGCAACACGGCATTGCTGCCGTACAACGCTGGAAAGGAGGACGAGGGCGGTCACATGAGGGAGGGCAAGTGCGAGGCGCACGAGGGCCCACCCGTGCCTGTCGACACGGCGCCGCCGTTGTGCGAGGCGGTCTTGTTTTTTAGATAATGATAAAAGCACCGAGTGGTAACACCGTGACAACACTCAGGCAGCTTCAGGGCTTTGAGCCAGACTCTAGAGTCTAGACTCATGCCAAGGCTGAATCCGATGAGCTGTTCCCTGGTAGTCGAGATCCAGGTTGGAAGATCTCGAACGTACAGACGTGGCTGCGATCCATTGCAAGATTTGAGAACGTGCCGGAGAGCCGTTGCCTAGGACCATTGCACATTTGGTTGTGCCAACCTGTACCAGCACGCTGTAGATTTTGCCGAGTCATGATCAGTGGCAAGTGAGTACTGAGTACAGTACTGAGTCACTAAGCATTGCATTGCATTACCAAGTTAACTCCGGCTCCGAGTCGGTAAGTATTGGATCGTGAATTATTCAACGATCGGAGGCGACTACTACGTGGCAACGGCTTGCCATGCCAATGACCCGCTATTGACCAGTACCTGGCTGCGCCCCATGACGCTGGCCGCTGGCGGTGTCAGCTCAAGCGCTCACGTTTATGGCAAGGCCACTGGGATCAATATTTCCCACATCCGAATCGCAAAATGGTAATGCATGACACTGGCAGTCGCTCAACGTTGCCATCAATAACCTCAGTTGTCTTTTCCAACCTGGAGTGCCAGAGGCTGAAACTGGCTTCAATAACTTTTACCTTACTTGGTATCAATTATTAGGTACAAGTACTTAGTGTCATACCGTTTTAAGAAGACGCCGGACACCTGGCAGTTGATCGATTTCTATTGTCGCATTTGTTTTGGTTCCGTCCTTCACCCTCTTTCCAATTAACGGCACCCTGACTCGGAGACTCACTTCTCCAGGTCGAAATGTCATGACGCTTGAATCACATCACGCGCTGTAACGGCGGTGACTCGATCTTGAATCTTGATGCGGCAGTTGACCCACCAGATTCTCTTGGCGCACTGGTTTCTCCAAGTCCGGTCAACGTATATATACCATTGAGTGGCAAAGCACGTAATCTAACACATTCGACACTTTTTCCCCTTCACGAACCCAGAGACTCGCGGTTCCCGCTTGGTGGACATCATTACACCCATATTTACGAGCCGGTAACGTTCAGATGAGCACCGTACGCTCGTACCCACCCACCCGTTCGTCACTGTGTACCATCTTCTGAGGTTTACCATTCTCATGAATCGGCCTCAGGATCCCACAGAATCGTGACTTCTACTACACGAGCCCACACCGAGCCCACCACCGGGTTCATGCAATCTGTGATGCGTCAGCACACCGAACTGGAAGACGAAAAGGTGATGAATGGGCCCGAGAAGAAGAGTTCGTCAAATCCCAACCTAGTCAACGATCTTACTCACCTTTGGTTTAGTCACACAGGAGGAACAAGATGCCGAGGATGAAATGGCGCGAAAGCGAGCAATGAAAAACCTTGTCAACTCCTGGCAGGAAAGGCTGCAATTAATCAGCGTCATCGTGAGTTTTCACATCACGGCTGTTCTGCCTAGTCTGAGGCGCTTCATGTTCGTAGACCACATTCTTCGCCACAACAGAAGCAGCCATGCTGGTCAACACGAAACCACCTGGAACCGACATAGGGAGCAATGCATTGCAGGCATCGAACGCCTGCCTACTAGGGGCATTGCTTCTGCACGTTTATGCATGTACGTGCTATAATCACATCTTTTCTGGTATTCTAACGTGCATGGTTCTCGTGTAGCCGTCCTCTCGTTTTTGGGGGCATTCCTGTTAATCAGGTACAAACTGAAAGAGGCCACTCGCGAAGAGATGATCGCGGAAGGAATCAAATTAGTGAATTCGCCAACCACGAATACCATAATCAAGGACATTGAGCGGGATGTTGTCGATGTCACGGTGCAGGAACGACGATCACTCACAAGCAGTGATGATACCCCAACGGCGATACGCAGGTTTGTGGACCAGGTCACAACTACATCGACCGAGAAAAACAAAAGGACTCGAGCCTCATATTCATTGGAACCACCCATCATTTCAAAAAACCCACATATTGAACTAGTTGGATTATTTATGTCAAACGTATCGACCCATCTGTTGAGTCGAACTCATGCACTCTGTGTCTCCCTTGCTGCGGTAGGGTTCGTACTCGCGATCGTTGGTATCATGTGTTACGCTTGGGACATGGAGTCGCTGGCAGTTAGTACATTTGCTTCTGCGTGCTTGGGTTTTGCGGTGGTTGGCATGGTCATCTTGGTCTTCTGACCCACCAGCATGGCGTTTCCCTAGTTGTATACCCTCCCATTTGGACCACGATCATACCATTCTGATGTAGGCATATAGTAGGACGTTCCTTAGTTTTATACCATGTGTCGGGGCCCTACAATGTTTCCAATTGTCTAGGACTACGATAAATCGAGAAGACTTGTTGCTGATTGAAGACGACTAAAAATCTAACACTATCTTCATGACTCTCACCTAATCACCTGTCAAAATACCCCAAAACAGTTTCCTCGTAGCATCAGTGACGGCCATGCCATGAAGTACAACTTTGGAGCTTGAAGCTTCAACTTGGGACGCTAGCATTCCCTGAAGTGCATTTCACCGAGGAGGCTAGTTGTCGGATTTGAAGTCCGGGAGACGAGGACTACTGGGATATGGATTTTCCGGCAGAATCCGGCAGGCCGGCGTCGTCCGCGGAGTTCGCCGGAGTGCGACGTCGGCCAGTTGGGGACACCAGGTCGAGCACCATCGCGATGAACCCATTATTGAGACACCTGTTAGCAGCGGCTGACACGGTGGACGTGGCTTCCGTCTCTCAACTCTTTCGATTT